>VMDO01020657.1:0-36842 GCA_007922755.1 Pedetes capensis
AAAAAAGAATGTAACTAATAGCAGCTACTTTCTAATGTGAAGATTAGCCATAGCAAGTAATACTGCTTCTACTACTACTGCCGCCGCCACCACCACCACCACCACTATTACTACTTCTTCTTCTTCTTCTTCTTCCTTTTTCTTCCTTTTTCCTTTTCTTCCTCTTCCTCCTCCTCTTCCCCCACCTCTTCCTCCTCTTCTTCCTCCTCCTCCTCTTCTTCTTCCCCTTCCTCCTCCTCCTCTTTTTCTTCTTCTTCTTCTTCTTCTTCTTCTTCTCCTCCTCCTCCTCTTCTTCTTCTTCTTCTTCTTCTTCTTCTTCTTCTTCTTCTTCTTCTCCTTCTTCTTCTTCTTTTCTTCTTCCTCCTCTTCCTCCTCCTCCTCTTCCTCCTCGTCCTTCTCCTCTTCTTCTTCTTCCTCCTCCTCCTCCTCCTCCTCTTCTTCCTTTTTAAATTTTTTATTTCTTTTATTCCTTGGTATTATTCTGGCATCCAGAATGCCTGTCACACAGCAGGATTTCAGTAAATGTTGGTTACAACAGATAGCATGTACTACTTTTTTCCCTCTCCCTTCATTAGTAAATGATGGTGGGGTACAGAATAATCCAGCACTGGGTTTTTCCATTGTGCACCCATTACATCACTTCTGGCTACACTTTCATTGACCCACAAAGTTTATGGAGCCTTATGGCTAATGTAGAGTACGTAGCGTGTCCTTCTAACACTTAGAACCCCAGCTCAGGCCAGGTGCGGTGGCTCACGCCTGTAATCCCAGTGACTCCGGAGGCAGAGGCAGGAGGATCACAGGTGTGAGGCCAAAGGCAGCCTGTATATCCTAGCAAGACCCTGTCTCAAGATAAAAATTTAAAAATGTCTTAGGTGTACAGCCTCATGGTAGAGCCTATGCAAAGTATGTGCAAGGCCCTGGGTTCAACCCCCAAGTATCACAAAAAAATAAATAAAAATTAAAAAAAAAATAACACCAGCTCATTAGTAGGTGCTCAATAAAAATATGTTGGATGAAATGAATGACAGACAATTTATGGTGCACTTTGCACAGAGCCTGGTGCAAACAACAACTGCCACCTACCAAAGCTCTACAGAAGCAATAGATGCTAATGTTGTTAGGTCCCGTTGAGTCGTGTTCAACTCATAGGGACCCTCGTAGGGTTTCGAGATTGCCTTGGGAGTGGATTGCCACATCCTTCTCCCATTTGTGCGGTGCTGGGAATTGAACTCGGGACCTCTGAAACTGTAGAGTGGCGCTCTACCAACTGAGCTAAATGCCAGCCCCTTAATAGATTCTAATAGGTTTCCCTAAGTGCATCTGGCAGTAGAATAAATACGTGGGAAAGAGACCATTTGTTTAGTTATCATGAAACCAATCCCAGCACTTACTCTGGTCATTTAAAAAACTGGAGAAGAGAGTATCTTTTAGATCATCTTTAGACATGATGCAAAAAAAGGCACTTTGCCTTGGTCCTTCTCAGGTTTTCTGGCTAACAAGTCCAGCTGGCCGGGATCCGGGGTGGCTCTGTGAAGCTTGGGCCACTGGTACCAAAGCTGCACCACATCTGCAGATCTTGTGTAAATTCACACGGCTGCATTGTCTGCCCTCCCCTGAGGCGTGAGGGGCTGTCTGGAAAAGGTTAGCCGTAGCCATCGCAGAATCCAGCGTAGCCAAGTCTTCCATGCAGTGTGAGGCAGAAATAAACCGTGGCCTCTCAACACATTTGCCAAGTAATTTACAAATGTGTCCGCTTGAAAGAAAATAAGCATAACACATGATCTTGTATAATATTGTGTCTGGGGAAGTTCTGGGACCACGCTGTCAACCGCCCACAGTAAATGCTTCAGACAGACCTCAGGAGATCTTAGATCAATTTTTAGTTTTATCCACATGCATTTTGGCAAGCCACACGAATCTTGATTTTCTGGTATTGAACTTAGACTTCATTCACTGAGCCTTTCTTTTTGACGTACCTGAAACTATTTTTTTCTTTCAGGGCTTGGGGGTTGAACTCAACACCTCATACACACTTTGCAGGTGCTCTGCCACTGATCTGCACCTCTAGCTCATTATTGATTTATTTATTTTTTATTTTGAGTCAGTGTCTCACTAAGTTACACAGGCTGCCTCTGGCCTCGAATCTGCGATCCTCCTGCTTCTGCCTCCTGAGTTGTGGGGATTACAGGCATGCGCCATTGCACCTGGCTTGAAACCAATTTTGAATGAGAAGTATAGCGTTACGCTTAACTGCTAAAGCAAAACACCACTTGTTAGGTGCCGTCGAGTCAGTATCTGACTCATAGTGACCCTCATAGGGTTTTCAATGGCCGACTGTTTCGGGATTGCCTTGGGAGTGGATTGCCAGGCCCTTCTCCCATTTTTGCGGTGCTGGGAATTGAACTCAGGACCTCAGAGACTGCAGCGCAGTGCTCTACCAACTGAGCTAAATCCCAGCCCAAAACACCACTAGGAGTTTTCTAATGAAGTAGATGGAGGAGGGTGGGTGAAGACTAGGAGGGTGGCCATCTGTAATTTGTGTGTGTGTGTGTGTGTGTGTGTGTGTGTGTGTGTGTATTTTGCAGAACTTTGAGGGGTAGGGAATGTATACTTTTGAAATCGTGAATCAAATGAGAGACCTAATGAAATCACCTGGCCTGTCTCCAGGCGTCTTACAACCACATATCTAAATCTCTAAGCGGCCTCATAATGAATATTTTTCAACCTGAAGCTCTTCAAATGTACAGGCATGAATAGCATGATTTGAGGATTAAAAAAGATTTTCCTATGGCCAAATGAAACTTCTGTGTTCTAAATGATATATGGAAAACATTGACTGATTTTCTTGTGGTAAAAGATTGATAGGCCCAACACTGATTCCTAATAAATTTTTTCATTTCTGCCTCTGCTAATAGAAACTGGGAAAGTTAAATACTTTCACAGCTTCCTTTGTAGCTTAGAATGATGATGTGAAAACTCAGGCTGATGTTCAGGGGCTGAGTACCTACTCTGGGTGGTGTGAGGCAGGGATCGGATAAGCTTTCCTTCTCCTGATGAAAGGTGACAAATACGTCTGGCGACGTTACCTTTCCTTTCTTTGCCTCTTAAATGCAGATGTGATGCCTGGAGCAACAATGCCTTCTTGCAATCATGAGGGAAGGATGAAGGGACTCAGAGAGACATTCGCCCTCATTTTTGTACCCCTAAAAAGGTTCAATGTAACTGGAGGACAAAAAGCCATTCAACTTCTCAAATTAGGCTATTTTCCTATTACAAGCCCTTTCCATCTCCAACAAAATCAGGCTCACGAAGGTTTTAGTTCCATTGTTACCTTTCTCTATTTATCTCAGATCAACCTTCTCTCTACTCCTATCCCTAAATGTGCTTCATGCTTAAAGGCATGTACTTGTCTACAGCCTTTCCAATGCACTGCGCCCTGTACCACCATTCTCCAGTAGGACCCTTCTGTGTGGTCACTCCTTTCCTTAGATTTCCCCATGAGGGCCCCATTTTCCCTATGAAGGCACTTACGCTTGTTAGAGCCCATGTCCTAGTTTGTGTATGTAGGAGAGTATGTTGTTGTTGTTGTTGTTAGGTGCCATCCAGTCGGTATCTGACTCATAGCAACCCTACGTACAATAGGGAAAACACTATTGTTAGTGCTTCTCTGCTGTTCATAGGGTTTTCAATGGTGGATTGATATTTGGGACTGGATTTCCGGGTCCTTCTCCCAAACCTGCAGCACCTGGTGTACCCAGGCGGTCTCCCATCCAAGGACTAACCAGGCCCGACTCTGCTTAGGCTCCCGAGATCTGGTGGGATCAGATGCCACAGGGCTACGGTTGCAGGCTGTAGGACAGTATGGTCAGCAATAATACCATTCATTTCATTTCTTTCAGTTCAAACTTAGTTTGAAGAATGGGGTCATTGACTCTTCCTGTTATAACTTCTCTACAAAAGAAATTGTTCATCTGCTTCTGCGATACCTGCACTGGGAACTCACGGAAGGGAGAAAACTAACACGTCAGGCGGAATGAAGAAATTACACTTGTTGCCATTCACCACTTGGAAAATGCCATGAAGTATCAATTCTATATTCCAGGTAAGTGTTCACCACTATAAATAAAAAAGAGTTTTTAGAAAGTGGTTCTGCTGAAGTGTTTTTTTTTTTTTTTAATAAGACCCAGTTTCTCTTACAGCAAGCAAACTTATCCTTACAAATTATACTCCTACTGAATAAGACAAGATAGTCGGACTACATTATCTTTAAGGTTCCCTCCACCTTCTTCCTTGAAGACATGGATGATTCTGTGGCTGGGTCATGCAAAGTAGCCTGCCATCTTGGAACTTGTTTGTATTCCAGAGACCAAGAAATCGCTCAGAAATGGTCAGTCATGTAAAAAGCACAGAAACCAGTTTGGATGGGCTCCAACTGGCAAAATTCAGGATAATTTGAGAATTACTGTAATTATATATACAGCTTTAACTCATGAAATAAAATAGGCAGCTATGAATCTTTACATCTGAATAAACAAAGTAAAAAATCTGAAGTATCAAAGTGTCACTGCTCAACATATTTACTCACTTGTTGTTACGTGCCTTTTAGTTGGTATCCGACTCATAGCGACCCTATGTACAACAGGGGAAACACTATTGTCAGTGCTTCTCTGCTGTTCATAGGGTTTTCAATGGCAGATTTATTTGTGGGAGTGGGTTTCCAGGTCCTTCTCCCAAGCCTACAGCACCTGGTGTTCCCAGGCGGTCTCCCATCCAAGTACTAACCAGGCCCGACCCTGCTTAGCTTCCAAGATCTGATGGGATTAGATGCCACAGTGCTATGGCTGCAAGCATTTACTCACTAGAAGTGGCAAAAGTGTGACTATAGAGTGGAGAAGGCTGGAAGACATTATCTTAAGCAATTGAACTGAGCATCCGCTATAAGGAAACAAATTGAAATCAGGCCACACCTAAGATGATGTAAAGAGAACACAGAACTGTTTCTGTGTTAATGCTACCGATGATGCATAGCCTAATGGAGGAGCAGCCTAGCAAGGAAGTCTTCTGTACACTTCAAAAGTTTGTGCAGCGCATGGAAGGTGAAAGCCAAGCAACTATTTCCAACAGAAGAAAAGCGAAGAGCTGTGGTCGTTAAGCGCAATGCTTGATTCCGGACTGGATCCTTTTCTCATAGACTACATTTTCAAGACAACTACAGAAACTTGAATCCCTTCTGCAGATCTGAGGATAGTGATTCCTGCTTTGGCAGTTTGTACTGTGGTCTCATAGGTAGGAGAAATCGACATTAATCTATTCTAGGTGATAGACATCAGGCCACCAACCTACCTGCAAATCGTTCAGAAAAAAGTTCTCTGTACTACGGCTCCTACATTTCTGTAAATCTGTGATTATTTTGAAGTTAAAAAGAAAATGCTGTTTCTAATGAGTTTGGGCTGGGCTTTAGCTGAGTTGGTGGAGTGCTGCTCCACACTCTCTGAGGACCCAGGTTCCATCCCCAGCACCGCAAAAATGGGAGAAGGATATGGCCATCCACTCCTGAGGCAATCCCGAAACAATCAGCCACTGAAAACCCTATCAGGGTCCCTATGAGTTAGAACCAGCTCGACAGCACCTAAACACAACAACATAATGAGTCTAAAACCAAACCCAATAAATCCTAAAAGCAAAGCCAACAATTTACCACTGTCAAAAAAGCTGACTGCAACTATATGCTGTAGAGTTTGCATGACTATAAACTCAGCTTTGTTACCGGATACAAGTAAGTATATACTTAGCCCATACGACAAATACTCACTAGACATGTAATTAAAGCAAGGCAAGGTGCTAAAAAGATTGTTTTAAATGAGCCTGTCTGCAAAGAACTTCACAATTTGGTTACACATTCATGCCCCTGACTGCAACCCCATTCCATATGATCCTAGCAGACAAAACATTTATTTAAACTTCTCCCTAAAACTATATGCATGTTAACTAATTGCGAGAAGGGAAGCACATTGAGTTATCAGCCCAGAGCTGGCATAATAGTCCAAAGGGAGCAGTCATGTTATAGATCCTTATGATATAAATTTGTATATGCAAGGCATATCTGGCATCTTTTTAAAATCTATCGGGGGTATATATGTAGACTTGAAGTCTCTTTGGTGACTCTTATCTTTAACTTTCACTGTGGCGTGATGATACACACATTGGAATTAGACTCCCCAAATTGTTGTTATTAGGTGCCATTGAGTCGGTGTCCAATTCATCATGACTGTGCGTACAACAGGGGAAACACTATTATCAGTGCTTCTCTGCTATTCACAGCATTTTCAATGGTGGATTGTTTTTTGGGAGTGGGTTGCTGGATCCTTCTCCCAAGCCTACAGCACCTGGTGTTCCCAGGCGGTCTCCCATCCAAGTACTAACCAGGCCCAACCCTGCTTAGCTTCTCAGATCTGACAGGATCGGATGCCACAGTGGCAGGGCCATAGGCAGCCAAAATAGTAATGGTTTATTTTTCAAAGCAATCTAGTCTTCAAAAGGTTCAATTACACAGTGGCTGTTATTGAACTAGGTGCAATTCATTACAGCGAGCAAGATGGGCTTTTTCCTAGAGCATCTTGCTATTGAATAGCTCACTTCAGTGTGTGACCATTGCTCATTCAGTTGGGTTTTCGTTTCCGCTTGTGAAAGTCAAGTACAGATGCTTGCACATGCTCAGATTTCTCCAGAACCCCCTAATGTAGACTTCTTCCCTTAATAAAGTAATATATTAGGAATGCCTACATAATTCTTGCCTGCAGCGGTAGCCCTGTGGCATCCGATCCCGTCAGATCTCGGAAGCTAAGCAGGGTCAGGCCTGGTTAGTACCTGGATGGGAGACTGCCTGGAAACACCAGAAGCTGTAGGCTTGGGAGAAGGACCTGGCAACCCCCTCCCAAAAATCAATCTGCCATTGAAAACCCTATGAACAGCAGAGAAGCACTGACAATAGTGTTTCCCCTGTTGTACAGAGGGTCGCTATGAGTCGGATACTAACTGGACGGCACCTAACAACAACAACAACAATATAATTCTTACATTAAATTCCTCCATGTGTCTCTCAGCTTGTCATACTTTGGGGGGATGCATATTGCTGTGGTGCTGAAAGCTACACCAGTGGTATTTCAGATACCAGCAGGGTCACCCAGGGTGGACAGGTTTCAGCTGAGCTTCCAGACTAAGTCAGACTAGGGAGAAGGACCTGGCAGCCCTCTCCTGAAACAATGAGCCATGAAAACCCTATGAATAACAGAGAAGCACTGTCAAATATAGTGCCAGAAAATGAGACCCCCCCCCCCCAGGCTGAAAGGCATTCAAGAAATGACCAGAGAAGAATTGCCTCCTCCAAGCAGAGTCGACCTTAATGGCAGGAATGGAGTAAAGCCCCTAGGACTTCCTTTTGCTAGTGTGGCATGACTCAAAATGAGAGGAAACACAGTGGCTGCAACATTGGGCTCAAACATAAAAATACAGCGTACATGGCATAGTGCTGGGTACAGTTTCATTCTATTGTACATAGGATCACCATGAGTTGGATCTGACTCCATGGCACCCAACAAGAAGAATATTAAATTAGTGTGTACCATACAGAGAGGCTGGGATTTAGCTCAGTTGGTAGAGTGCTGCGCTGCAGTCTCTGAGGTCCCGAGTTCAATTCTCAGCACCGCAAAAATGGGAGAAGGACCTGGCAATCCACTCCCAAGGCAATCCGGAAACAATCAGCCACTGAAAACCCTATGAGGGTCGCTATGAGTCGGATACCGACTCGACGGCACCTAACAACAACAACAACATACAGAGAAATCTAAGGAAGCTCTTTTTGGTTTTAATGTACATGAATGAGTCATCGTCCATTTTGGAGTTTGGGCTTCAGCTGGACCAGTGTAATTTATGCTTTCATAATCAGCTCTTGGGGGGCCAATCACTCCTGTGACTAAATCTTTGTTTCAATTTGTTAAAAACCAATTTTTATTTCTATGTTTATTTTATAATCTCTGTCAATGGTCATTGTTTGTGTGTGTGTGTGTGTGTGTGTGTGTGTGTGTGTGTGTGTGTGTGTGTTGCTTTTGTTTTTTGAGGCAGGGTCTCACTGTATTGACAGCCCAGGCTGGCCTGGAGTCAACTCTACTGGCCCAGCCTCTTGAGTGCTGGGATTACAGGTGGTAACTCGTGGCCGCCACGAGTTCTTTAACGTCATTTACTTGTTTCACAAATGTCCTTAAGTGCTTGCTGCCTACCAGGCATTAAACTAGGCGTGGAGATCCATCCATTAGTAAGATCACCACGGTCCTCACCCTTATGGAGCTCCACTCTGTTGTCTACAATACCAGCTGTGCCAAGAAAATGTATACACATTTTAATAGATGTTGTCTATGTATTACTTTTTGAAGTTGAATTATGGTAGCAATGTGTAATATGATGTTTGCTTAAAAGATGGGGTTAATCAGATGAATGCTAGCGTCAGCAGGCATGCAATACATCCTTAAAACAGCAGCATGGAATGTTTTCATCCTAAGATATGCGTACGTGTTTTTGGCCCCCTATGTATACCCTGCTACTGGGATTTAGCTCAGTTGGTAGAGCACTGCTTGGCAGTCTCTGATGTCCTGGATTTGATTCCCAGCACCACGAAAATGGGAGAAGGACGTGGCAATCCACTCCCAAAGCAATCCCGAAACAATCAGCTATTGAAAACCCTGTGAGGGTCGCTATGATCTGGAAATGACTCAATGGCACATACCAACATGTATACCCTTGATGTTAGGCTGAAAGGCCATATACAAATAAGGGGAAACTTTGGAGTTCATTCCTCGTCAAAGCAAAGCAAATTTCTGCATGGAACTGTGAAAAATTTATTGCAGATCACTGAAGTTAGAACTGATAAACACTTGTCCTGCTTGACTTATCACATATTTTTTTTTAATAATATAGAGTGGACAGTATTTTGAGAGCTTTTAAAATTGTTGTGTTTGTTTTTGGTGGGTATTGTTTATATTTATTTATATTACTTAATTGTATCACATAAAATTTTGCCTGTGCATCACACATAATGAGGACCCTGTGGCCTACTTATCTGTTTTGGTTTTTTCCATATGTTGGGATTCATTTACCCCCATTCCGTCCATGTTCCCCTGTTTGGTTTCTTTGACATGGAAGGGAAACTCCCTCACACACTTGATTCAGAATTCAGGTGAGACTAAAGTTGATGTTGTTGTTAGCTGCTGTAGAGTTGGATCCAACTCATAGCAACCCAATGTACAACAGAACAAAGCACTCCCTGACACTGTGCCATGCCTGGCACTGTCTCAGTGCTTCTTTGCTACTCATAGGGTTTTCAATGGCTGATTATTTTGGGATTGTTTCAGGAGTGGGCTGCCAGGTCCTTCTCCCATTTTTGCAGTGCTGGGGCTCGAACCCAAGGTCTCAGAACACACAGAGCAAGCCCTCTACCAACTGAGCCAAACCCCAGCCCTCAAGACTTAGCAGCATTCTCAAATTTCCAAGCTACATAAAAATTTTGCTGGTCACTCCAGTGATTCCTGAAAATGACACTCTGGTTTAAAAATTACCAGGCTGTTTCCTTATCTATTACAATTAGCATGCTTTTTGTTCCCTAGTTCTCATCTTTTCTGCCCGCCTATGACTCAAAGCAGTAGCAGTGAATCATACCAAACGCGTACTAAGCGCTTCCAGCTTATTTGTTGATTGACTAACACAATCCCAAGAAGACCACATTTAAAAAGGCAATGGATTGACAGATGCTATTTCATGTCCAAAGTCACAAGCTACTGAGGGAGCCAGAAAAAAGACTGGCATGCACTTGGCCATTAGACACAAGAATATTTTTATTACTTCCTTGAGGGAAATTAGCCCCAGGAGAGTAATCCATATTTGCTGGCAGTGTCCACAGGTGATTACTGCTGGCAGCCTTGGACTATACGCACACAGAGAATATTGGGAGCAATAGTGGAGCAAAGCAATGTCAGACACAATTAAAAGCAATACCCTGGCTACAGGTCATAGCCCAGTGTCTTCTGAAAGAAAAGACAGAATTATCACTCATTTTTCCAAAACCTGGCTCTGAGATCATCTTCTCTCTGAAGTTATCACTACATCCCTAACAGAATTGGTAGTTTTAGTAGATTTTCTATAACCTTTTGCTGGATGATGTTGTTAGGTACCGTTCAGTTGATATCTGACTCATAGCAACGCTATGTACAAGAGGTGAAACACTACTGTCAGTGCTTCTCTGCTGTTCATAGAGTTTTCAATGGCAGATTGATTTTTGGGAGTGGGTTGCCAGGTCCTTCTCCCAAGCCTACAGCTTCTGGTGTTCCCAGGCGGTCTCCCAACCAAGGACCAACCAGGCCCGACCCTGCGTAGCTTTCAGGATCTGATGGGATCAGATGCCACAGGGCTATGGCTGCAGGCTTTTGCTGGATAGTCAATTTATATTACTAGATTATCTATTTTCTTTACTTGATTTGACCTCTTTGCAGGTGCAGATCTGGTCTGACTCGGAATTCCTTCCCTCAACACCTGAGAGCCATTTTAGCCAAAGGAAGGACAAAATCTTTGCTGACTCAAATAGAAACTCTGCAGCACTTTAGAAAGTCTAACTTTCCTCGGACGTGGTGGCCTCTGCCTTTCATCTCAGTGACTTGGGAAGTAGAGGCAAGAGCATCGCAAGTTCAAGGCCAGAGGCAGCCTGTGCAGCTTCTCAAGACCCTTGTCTCAAAATAAAAAGTGAAAAATGGGCACGAGATGCAACTCAGCGGTAGAGCATTTGCAATGTGCAAGAGCCTGGGTTCAATACCCTAGCCCCAGGGGGAAAAAAGAAAACAAAAACCAACCAACCAAACAAACAAAAAATTGAAGCCGGGCGCGGTGGAGCACTCCTGTAATCCCAGCGGCTCAGGAGGCAGAAGCAGGAGGATCGCAAGTTTGAGACCAGAGGCAGTCTACCTAACTTAGCGAGACCCTGTCTCAAAAAAAAAAAAAAAAAAAAGAAAAGAAAAAGAAAAAGAAAAAAGAAAAAAAGAATGGGCTGAGGATGCAGCTCCGTGGTCCAGCATTTGCAGAGCATGCAAGCACAAGGCCCTGGGTTCAACCCCCGTTACCGCAAAAACAAACAAACAACAACAACCAAAAATCCCATAACGTTAGGAAGTGCCTCACCTCTTTGCTGAGTTTTAAAATTATAAACCAACACCTCTAGGCCAAGAAGGAATATGGGACGTCCTGAGTTTGTATTCTCAGTTCGACTGCACCCACCATGCCAAAAGACAGGATGGGGTTCTGTTTTGGCAGGGAGGCCTCAGGTCCAATTGAATTTGGTCCCCAGATGACCACGCCTATTAACTGTCAGATCTGGCCTTTCTTCACAGGAAAACTTCATCTCTCCTCATTTGCCTTTAGATGAGTGGGAGTTGGCCGCTTCCCGGCACGGCTAAGGCAGGTCTTGTTGAGACGCCCCCAGGCCTTGTGTTGGCAAGGTGGGGGCGGGGCTGGCTGCGCCCAAGAAGCCCAAGGGTAGTGAGGATCGGGGCGCGTGGGGGGGCGAGGGGCTTCGCGGCGCAGCAGCTGGTGAAGTCCCAGGTGTGTGTGAGTTGGCAGAGGCACAAAGAGAGCTGCGAACGGCTCAGGTCCCTGGGCTCTGCAGCTGCCTGTTTGGCAGCTGCTTTAGACCCACCCTGTGGGGCTGATGGGCACCGCCCTCTCTAGGAGCCAGGAAGCAGGAAAGGTCTCTCTGCTCAGGGCAGGGGGAGCCAGCGGGACCCCTTGGCCAGAAGTTTTGCAACTTGCAGTTTCGCAAAAGTTTTGCAAATTTGCAGAGAAGCTCTGCAAATGCTGGACCCCCTGACCCTGCAAACCCGGGAGCTCAGCTTTTCCTTCTCACAAGAGGGCTCTGGACGCACCCAGGTAAAGATACATATGTTTCTTTCTATTCAGGATCTCTGTGTGTGATATTCATATACCACTCATGTCATAAGGACATATTCATATGACATGATGACTATTGTCCTAGAAGTGCAACCAGGGTGCTCCTTGCAAGCAAGGATGGCCAGACCGCGTCTTACATAATTCGGACATGTAGTCAGGAGAGATCAATCCCTGGAAAAAGACATCATGCTTGGGAGAGGGGCAGGTCAACAACAAAAAAAGGAAATCCCCCCACCATATGGATTGACACAGTGTCTGCAGCAATGGGCTTAAATATAAATAAGATTGTGTGCCTGGCACAGAATCAGGAAGTGTTTTGGTCTGCTGTACATTGGATCGCTATGAGTCAGACTCGACTCCATGGCACCTAACAATAAAAATATTCAGGAATTCATTCCCAAGTACACTGGGAAAGTGAGTGGGAAGCAGACATAGACACAGACACACACACAGACACACAGACACACAGACACACACACACACACACACACACACACAAAGGTGGAAGGAAACAGGCTCAAAGCTGAGACGCAAACCTAAACGATGCTGTCTTCTGAGCCGCAGGGAGCTGGGGTAAACAAGCCGTTCGTAATCTGTGTCTGCCTCAGTGCTAAGCCATTCTTTGGTCTTCAGAGGATGGACGGGAGTCTTAGGGCTGAGGTGAGGGTTTCCGGTTCAGTGACTGGATTGTCTAGGACAAAAGGGAGCTGCTGGCCACAAATCTGAATAACCGACGTTCGCACAGGTGGAGGAGCAATGCCTTCTAGTGTCTAGGCTAGCGCAGGTTGCAAGCTCTCGTTTGATATTAAGACCACCTCCAGAACCCTACGGTGAGAGCCATTCCTGACTATTTAAGTCCTAGGGAGCTGAATCCAGGGCCTCCCACATTCTTTGCGAGTGCTCTACTGCTGAGCTGCACCCACCTGCCTTTTTCTTTTTATCTTGAGACAGAGTTCTGCTAAGGGACGCAGCCTGTGTGTGGCCTCAACCTTGTGATCCTCCTGTCTCAGCCTCCAGGGTCATTGGGATTATAAGCAGGTCCCACAGTGCCCAGCTCATTCTTGACTACGTAGCACTCTGTATTGGTTACTCCGAGTAAGTACAAGGAGTAGAACGTACTGATTTTTCTACATGTGACATTAATCCCCACTCTCTGTTTTTCCTACAGACTGAATTGAAGTTCAGGGGATACTTAATTTGCTACAGATTGGATATGTACACTTCCCCAAAAGCCCAGGTATAAAAGGGTTGACCCCAGCTTGGTAGTATTGGAAGTGGTTGTTGTTGTTGTTAGGTGCCGTCGAGTCATGTCCGACTCATAGTAACCCTCATAGGGTTTTCAATGGCTGACTGTTTCAGGATTGCCTTGGGAGTGGGTTGCCACGTCCTTCTCCCATTTTTGCGGTGCTGGGAATCGAACTCGGGACCTCAGAGGCTGCAGAGCGGCGCTCTACCAACTGAGCTAAATCCCAGCCCATTGGAAGTGGTAGGACCTTTAAAAGATGGAACCTGTAAGAGGTCCCTTGGTCACTGGGAGTGTGACATCAAAGGGGACTGTGGGACCCTGGTCCCTTCATCTCGTTTGTACCCTGGATTATGATGTACTTGGTTTGTTCCCACCACATGCTCCTTCTGTGATGTCCTGCCTCACCATAGGACCAAAGTAATGAGGTCAGTGGATCAGGAGCTGGACCTCCAAAACTGTGAGCCAGAATAAACCTTTTCTCTTTATAAGTTGATTGTCTCGGGCATTTTGTTACAGTGTTGGGGAAGCTCACTAACAGAGACGACAATGGCAATGTGCAATTACCACATATTTACCTTTGCAGACTCTGCTGCCCATGGGCACACTGAGTGATTTGTACTACCAAGGGGACCTGAGAAGAGGACATCTTGGAAGATTTCTCAATAACAGCACCACTCATGCAAGATTCACCCTTTTTTCTGACATGGAATACGGATGAAGAATCTAAAATACCTTTCTCCCAAGATGAAAGCAACATGCTCAACACCAGAGCAGGGGAACAGAAGGGCCTGGGGTCCTTGGTGCCTTCGCTTATACTGTGGTACCAGCCCTGACTGCCTGCCCCTGGATCTCCTGAAAAAGAGAACAATCCTGTGGTCCCAGACTCGAGTGGGCGTATGAACACCCGGAGGACTCATAGGTCCAGAAGGTCTGTGTGCCCCTGACCCAGATGGTGCTGATGCCACCTAATGGAGACCAGGTTTGGAGAACAGCTTGGGTAACGGAGCTGCCATCCACTGAAGCCACTGTTAGTTGGATTTTCACATACTCACAGCAGAATATGCCCCCCAAGACCTCAGTTGCTACACAGCTCCCCTAATCCTTTACCTCCAGAAAGCAACCACCCACCTTTAACCACAAGGTTTAGATACTCAAGGAGGTTTACCTGCTTGGATTCTGATCAGAGAAGCATCATGAAATCAAAGAAAAGGATCTCTATTTTTTAATCTATAATAAAATATGTTTTTCCTTTTTCACACATATTTATGGGGTATAATGATAATTTGATACAAATAATATATCCACCATGTGTCTGTCAGCTTGTTGTGGGCTGGGGGCTTGAGTGTTGCTGTGATGCTGAAAGCTCTGCCACGGGTATTTCAGATACCAGCAGGGCCACCCATGGTGGACAGGTTTCAGCTGAGTTTCCAGAGTGAGACAGACTAGGGAGAAGGACCCGGCAGCCCACTCCCAAAACAAATAGGCACTGAAAACCCTATGAATAGCAGGGTAGCACTGTCAAATAGAGTGCCAGGAAATGAGCCACCAGGCTGGAAGACATTCAAGAGACACCTGGGCAAGAGTTGCCTCCTCAAAGTAGACTCGACCTTAATGATGGGAATGGAGTAAAGCCCCTAGGGTCTCTTTTTGCTGTTGTGGCACAACTCAGAATGAGAAGAAACACAGTGGCTGTAATAACAATAGGCTCACACATAAAAAGATCATGTACGTGGCGCAGTGTTTGGTAGTGTTTTGTTCTATTGTACATAGGGTGCTGTGAGTTGGATCAGACTCAATGACACCTAACAAAAACAAAAAACCAACATAATGTGTAATGATCAAATCAGAGTAATTAGCATTCCCATATCCTTAAACATTCCTCATTTCTTTGTGTTGATAACCTTTGAATTCTTCTAGTTCTTTATGAAATATGTAATAAACTGTTCGCTACCTTAAATACAGGGGTGGGATTTAGTTCAGTTTGTAGAGCGCTGCTCTGCAGTCTCTGAGTTCCTGAGTTCAATTCCCAGTGCCGCAAAAATGGGAGAAGGACATGGCAACCCACTCCCAAGGCAAATCCCAAAACAATCTGCCACTGAAAACCCTATGAGGGTTGCTATGAGTCAGATACCCACTTGATGGCACCTAACAACAACAACAACCTTAAATATATAAAGTATAAAATGAACTATACTCAACTTACTGTGCTATAGAATATTACAACTTGTTGCTCCTGTTGTTGTTGTTAGGTATGCCTACCTATTTTAATATTCATTATCCAGCCTTCCTCTGTCTTCTCTCTCCCCTTCCAACCCACTAGTGACCACTATTCTATTTTCCTCTATGAAATCAACTCTTCTTACCTTCCACAGTGGAGTGGGAATATACAGTATTTATTTATCTCTACTAGGTGAAATAAACCAGGTACAGAAAAGTCCTATAGTTTCATCTGTATTGTTACAATTGACATGATTTCATTTTTTATTGCCAAATAATATTCCAGTGAGTAGCACTGTTGTTATTAGGTGCTATGGAGTCAGACCTGACTCATAACAACCCTATGTATAATAGAGCAAAACACTACTCAACACTGCCATATACATGATCTTTTTTATGCTTAAGTCCATTGTTGAAGCCATGGTATCAATCCATCTAGTAAAGGGTCTTCCTTTTTCTCACTGACCAGCCACTGTCCCAAACATGATGTCCTTCTCCACGGATTGGTCCCCCCTGACAACATGTCCAAAATACATAAGACACAGTATGTGTACATACCACAATTTCTTTATCCATTCTCCCATTGATAGATATTTCAGTTAAAGAAGCTGTACCTTTTTTTCCCCAGTGGTATGGATCAAGCCCATGGCCTTATACATGCTAAACAAACTTCCTATTACTTAACTACACTCCCAGCCTGCACATCTCTACTTCTAATTTTGAGGCATCATTGGAGCTGAGTGGAAGAGCCATTCAGAGTAGGAGAGCTTACCTAGAACCTCCGACAGCACACCAGCGGCACTTACCTTTCCCATTTACAGGTGGATTTTCCATCTTCTTCTTCATTCTTCCTATGGAACGTGGGGCGAATTCTTCAACTTCACTGAACCTCGGTTTCCTCATCTGTAAAAAGTAGAGTAATAATAATTATCAGACAGACTTTTTTCAAGAGACAAATGATGTTATAGATCCAGAGGTAGCCTCAGTATCCATCCCTGGAGAGTAGAATGCCTGGATAAATATCACAGAATATTATGTATCAATAAGAAGCAATAGAATAGACACACAAATAGCAATACAAGCAAACCCTAAAAACAGTGCTTAGAGGAAAAAAAGATATATAATCATTGATTTTATAAAGAATTAAAAATAGATGCACACCAAATAATACCAAAGTTGCCAAAAACGTATACACAATTTAGGAGATGTTATCTATGCCTTACTTTTTGAAATTGAATTGAATTACAGTAGCAACATGGAGCATGGTGTTTGCTCAAAGGATGGCGTTAATCAAATGAATGCTAGCGCCACCATGAGGCAGGGAGGACAAAGAAAATGGCAGAAGAGTGGTTGTCCTTTGAGGAGCGCATGGCCATCCTGAAGTGGTATTTGAAACTCAAGAACACTGTGGGAGTACAATGACAATGGAGGCATGCGTGTGCAACAGGGCCTCCAACGCGCCTATCTACTGCACACATTCCTGATAAGTTTGAGACACATGGTACTGTGCGGGACGCGCACCAGGGAAGATCCAGGAAGCCCCGCGCAGCAAAAAGTTCTGCTGCTTCTGCTGTGGTGTTGGGACAGCTCACACGCTCTCCACACACATCCACCCAACCATGTGCACATGAGACACGAGTTAGCACAACAAACGAACGACGCATTCTTAAAACAGCAAAATGGAGGCTTTCCATCCTAAGGCGTGTATACATTTTTCTGGCACCCTCTGTATGTGTTACCTACAATAGAAGCAAAGAAAAATATTAAATAACCTTATACTGGTTATCTGTCAGGCGCAGGGATGGGAGCAGTACAGGGACATAAAAATTTAAAAATTAAAAAAAAATCTATCAGAATGGCAAAAATCAAAAGTATCTGACAATACCAAAGTTTAACGAAGAGGACAAGGAGCCCTCACACCCTGTGGGTTGGAGAGTAATTTAGTAGGCGCCTGGTTGTTAGGTGCCATTGAACCAGTATCTGACTCATAGCCACCCTGCGTACAACAGGCTAAACACTATTGTCAGTGCTTCTCTGATGTTCATAGGGTTTTCAATCGTGGATTGATTTTTGGGAGTGAGTTGCCGGGTCCTTCTCCCAAGCCTACAGCACCTGGTGTTCCTAGGCAGTCTCCCATCCAAGGACTAACCAGGCCTGACCCTGCTTAGCTTCTGAAATCTGATGGGATCAGACGCCACAGGGCTACAGCTGCAGGTGTAACAGCTACTACTTATCCCTAATGCCAATTTCCTCTTCTACAGAGCTGTACCCTGATTCTTTACTGGCCCACAACCTCTCAGAATAATATCACTGAAACCAGGCGTGGCCATATGAATATATGTCCGAGCCAATATTATATGACAGGAAGTGTCATTTGAGACTGCTGGAGAGTTTCCTTCAATGAAGGAGTCCCAATAAAGGACGGGCAAGGATGGTGGATGGCAGAGAAAGATGGACATGACCTGGAGTGTCTAACATCTCCCCCTGCACTGACCCAGCCCACAGCTGGGGAGCAAAGAGTCTTAAATGCTCACGCCGTCTTTGAATACCAGCATTGTTGTTGTTGTTAGGTGCCGTCGAGTCAGTATCCAACTCATAGCGACCCTCATAAGGGTTTTCAATGGCTGACAGTTTCGGGATGGCCTTACGAGTGGATTGCCAGGTCCTTCTCCCATTTTTGTGGTGCTGGGAATCGAACTTGGGACCTCAGAGGCTGCAGTCCAGCGCTCCACCAACTGAGCTAAATCCCAGGTGAATATGAGCATATTGTTGTTAGGTGCCGTGGGGTCGTGTCCGACTCATAGCAACCCTTACAGGGGTTTCAATGGCTGATTGTTTCGGGATTGCCTCTGGAGTGGGTTGCTACATCCTTCTCCCGTTTTTGGCTAGTGGTCTTGAAATGTGCAAACTGATAATGCAGCATATAACTTGGCATTAACGTCACCATACCCAGAGAGGAGCCAACCGTTCATAAACGGCTGCCATAAACAAATGCAAAGTGGAGTGGTATACAGCATTGCTGTTGTTGTTGTTAGGTGCCGTCGAGTCGGTATCCAACTCATAGTGACCCTCATAGGGTGTTCAGTGGCTGACTGTTTCGGGATTGCATTGGGAGTGGATTGCCAGGCCCTTCTCCCATTTTTGCGGTGCTGGGAACTGAACTCGGGTCCTCAGAGACTGCAGCGCAGCGCTCTACCAACTGAGCTAAATCCCAGCCCGTATACAGCATTAGCACAGGGTTATTTTATTGTTTAAAGAGGCTTGTGATAATTACTTAACCTCTGCTCCAGCCAGGAGATTTGCTAACAAAAATAATGTTCCCTGCCCCACTGTAAACTATTGAACATATGCATAAATATCTTAGAGTTTGTTTGCGATGACGGGGCAACCTCCTTAAAGAAGAAGATTGTGAGCTCTATTTGTTAATATTTCTCTTGCCTAAAAAAGAAGATATTCTGGTCCTCAGTCACCTGACTTGTTTCAATAACAGTGTGTCTACTACTAAAAACCACACTTTGCATCTGTTCCCAATAAAAATCTATAATCAGCAATGCCCAGTGCCTTTCAGAACTTATTTTCTTCATCTCCAAAGTATGCGCGGACCTGGCCAAGGCTTGTTTCTGTTGTCACCAAGACATAATGGCATTGCCTTTACTCCAGGAGAAATAAATCAGCGGTAATTCTAATCTGTGTCAGCCACTTAGGCTATTGCAAATCGGAGCCTTAACTGCGAATTGACATTTCCATTTATTAAGATGCTGATGTTCGCAGGACTCTCTTGTTTTTGAGTTTCTGACATCTGACCCTTTGTGAAACTTTGTTTCTGGTCACAAGGCTAAAAGACATTGGGTGATAAAAACAGCTCATGTTGTCAGTGAAAACAGATTCTCAAGGCAGCAACCTTAAGACACCCTTTTCATGAGAAACAATTGATTTATGAAAAATCATGGACTTCTGAGCCTTAACGCAGCAGTCTAGGCCACAATCTAGTACAGACCAATTCCCAGCCTGCAGGTTCCAAGATAAAGATTTAGGGGCAGCCTGCACTCCTGTGTACAGACTGTCTCAGTGCTGTGTGAGAGTCAGCCAGGGTTCTTTAAAAACAGCCTTTATTAAAGCATCGTGTGTAATTTGGGGTGAAAAGTTAGGGCTGCTTTGCCTTGTTAGGTGCCCTCGATTCGGTATCCGACTCATAGCAACCCTCATAGGGTTTTCCATGGCTGACTGTTTTGGGATTGCCTTGGGAGTGGGTTGCCAGGTCCTTCTCCCATTTTTGCGTTGCTGGGAATTGAACTCAGGACCTCAGAGACTCAGAGAGCTCAGTTGGTAGAGCGCTGGTCTGCAGTCTCTGAGGTCCTGAGTTCGATTCCCAGCACAGCAAAAATGGGAGAAGGACGTGGCAATGCACTTCCGAGGCAATCCTGAAACAGCCACTGAAAATCTACTTTTCCCAGTAACGACAGACCCTACATATTTAATCTGCCTCTGAAAACAGTGGATCCTCAATGTTCTTTCTGCCTTGAGCCATTTTTGAAAGAGAAGCACCTGTTGGGAGCGTCAGCCAACTTCTGTTTGACCCAAAGCTCTAGCAAGCTGAGTAAGTGGCAAACCACTGGGTAAGAGAACGGGAGACTCAGGAAGCCTGGCGCCCAGAGGCCCAGGAAAGTGAATACCCCCGAAGCAGCTTCACAACCTTTGGGCCTTAGAAGGAGCTGTGTGTCTCTCTGCTGAGGAGGTTTAAGAGGAACTACTGCCGCTTCTGAGTTCATGGCAGGAAGCCCACACTGGTTATTCCAGACAACAATGTGTAGTGGGATCGACAAATATGGTAAATGTTTAAAGAAAAATTAATCTATTACATTTAAAGACACATTGCCACTGTTTTTAGGTGCCATTTAGTTGGGTCCAAATCACAGCAACCCTTGTAGGGGTTTCAAAGGCTGATTGTTTCTGGATTGCTTCGGGAGTGGATTGCCACGTCCTTCTCCCGTTTGTGCCATGCTAGGCATCGAACCTGGGTCCTCAGAGAGTGTGTGTCACAAATGAACTGAGGTTTTGTGAGGATAAGAAGACAAGGAATAAATTCATGAAGAGACAGCGGAAGTCACAATTTGAGCTCTTAAGAGTAAAGTGGGCCGGGTGCGGTGGCGCACGCCTGTAATCCCAGCGGCTCAGGAGGCGGAGGCGGGAGGATCGCAAGTTCGAGACCAGAGGCAGTCTGCGTAATTTAGCGAGACCCTGTCTCAAAAAAGTAAAAAAATGGGCTGGGGGTGCAGCTCAGTGGTCCAGCACTTGCAAAGCATGCAGGCGCGAGGCCCTGGGTTCAACCCCCAGTACCGGAAAAAAAAAAAAAAAAGAGTAAAGTGGG
This sequence comes from Pedetes capensis, assembly GCA_007922755.1. Classification (NCBI taxonomy): domain Eukaryota; kingdom Metazoa; phylum Chordata; class Mammalia; order Rodentia; family Pedetidae; genus Pedetes; species Pedetes capensis. The sequence goes on from VMDO01020657.1 coordinate 20,817, forward strand.
GGGTTGAATGATTTCAGGATGGTATTTTTTTCCTTTCTACCTAGGAAACTCTTCATTGTGATATTCAAGAAGAAAACTAGTTTTCCAGCAGGCTGTTGTTAGTTGCTATCAAGTCTGGTCCGACTCATAGTGACCCTGTGTACAACAGAGTGAAACATTACCCAACACTGTGCCATGCACATGATCTTTTTTATGTTTAAGCTCATTGTTGCAGCCATTGTATAAATCTATCTAGTAGAGGATCTTCCATTTATTCGTTGACCCACCACTCTCCCAAACATGATGTCCTTCTCCAGGGACTGGTCCCTTCTGACAACATGTCTAAAATACATAAGACATAGTCTAGCCATGCTAGCATCTAAGGAGCACTCCGGTTGTACTTCTGGTGGCCTTAAATGGAGTGGACTTGGGCTGACTTGTGTTGCATCAATGAACTTATGTATAAAGAATGAAAGTGAGCTCGTACACAGAAATCTGCAAGACACTTCCCCATGAAACCCTGAGAGAAGTGGGGTGTGTTCCCAGAAGGAGCTCCCACTCCCTCAGGGAGGAAGGAGAGAGGAAGAATTCTTCGATACATCATGAGGGAACTTGAGAGACCAGAACTTAAGCGTGCGCTGCTGCCTGAGGATGAACTGCAAGGTGTCCCAGCTATAAGGCCAGAGACTGGAAACTTCTGGCATGTGGGTTCCATTTCCAGGTAATCAGAGCACTGGTTTACACAGGGACTTCTGTGTGAGGTGTGGGAGTCAGGGGTGTTATTTCTCCTGAGTGTCTGGAAGGAGAAGGGAAAATCGGGCAGTGAGGACAAAATCCCAGCTCTCTTCCCCACCACCGGCTCAGGAGATGTCTATGATCTGTGACCTGAACGTGGAGACCCCGGCCCAGAAAGCTCTGGACACCAAGCAGAATTCTGAGCAGAAGCCCAGCTGGCTGCCCTTCTTTCTTGGCTCCAGCAGAGCCCACAGGGAAGCCTGGCGCACAGCAGAAGACACTCCAGGGGTTCGGAGGCTGGGCACGGAGGGCACTTTCTCAAGAGGGCACCCGCAGGTGCGTTGGCCACTTTGGCATGGAAGAAAGTGGACAGAAATGAATGAGGGAGATGCGCAGAGGCTCTGCGATCGCACGGGGAGGTGGGGTGTGGAGGGCTGTGGGACTCCTATTTCATTGCACGCATGGCGTCTGTTCCCGAGCAAGAGGCTTCGGGTAGTCAGTTTATGCACACGAAGAACCAAAGAACATTGACAGCACCCCAGGTAGCTTAATAACCAAGAAAAAGAGCACCAAGCTTTCGGGGGCACAAGCAGAGCCTGGGCAGCACCTCCCCCTTCCTGGAGATACTACAGGAACCCTGTGCCCCTTGGTATAGGGTGAGCTGGGTGCTCGTGGCCGAGGACAGTCAGGAACGGTGGACACTGGTCCTCTCTGTTTTCCATCCACACGTTCTTTTACTCAACAAACATTCACCGAGCATCTAACGCGCGTCACACACTGTTCCAGTTGTACAAAACAGAGCGGTGAAGAGAAAGGACGAAATACCTGCTTTCGTGGGGCTTACGTTTTTAAGCATGGAATAAACAAGAAGATATATTTTCTTTGGCGGTACTGGGTGTTGAACCCAGGGCCTCGTGCCTGCATACTTTGCAAGTGCTGGACCACTGAGCTGCGCCCCTAGCCCTTTTTTTTTTTTTTTAAACTTTTTGAGACAGGGTCTCGCTAAGTTACACAGACTGCCCCTCTGGTCTCAAACCTGCGATCCTTCCGCCTCCGCCTCCTGAGCCACTGGGATTACAGGTGTGCGCCACCACTCCTGGTGCTACGAAAAGATATATTTTCAAACTACATAGATAACAGAAAAAGTTTTTCTAATGAATTACATTTAACACAATTTATTGGAGCAATGTATTTATTATTGGGCTGCACTCTAAACCAGAAGTTCAAAGAGCTCAGTCCAGCTGCTTGAGCTGAGCTCAGAAACAAAGCAATCACCTGACTGGCTATGCCTACACACTTACCTTATTGGGCGTGGTGTGATGAGTTGGCTGCCCATGATTGGCTTCAACTTAGGGGTTTGTACCTGGCTAAAACCTTGCTATTCATTACAAAAAAATAATGTACTACTAAGTTAAGTTTCCATTTATTTATATACTAAGTTATTGTGCAGTTAGTTACACGGGAACTCAATATATGGAGTGGCTTCAGATTTATGGCCTCCAGACTATTTTGCTTTAATAGTACACTAGACAGAAATGCCGTACCACTGTGGCATCTGATCCCATCAGATCTCAGAAGCTAAGCAGGGTTGGGCCTGGTTAGTACTTGGATGAGAGACCAGCTGGGAACACCAGGTGCTGTAGGCTTGGGAGAGGACCCGGCAACCTACTCCTGAAAAACAGCCATTGAAAACCTCATGAATAGCAGAGAAGCACTGACAATAGTGTTTCATCTGTTGTATGTACCGTCACTACGAGTCAGACACCTACTCAACGGCACCTAACAACAACAACAAGACGGTGATGAGGGCTACGAATGAATGTAAAGCAGAGAAGGAAGGGAAGGGTGTGAGGAGCTTTGTGTGCAATTTTAGCTGGGGTAGTCAGGGAGAGCATCACTGAAGAAGGCAGCATTGGTGTGAAGACATAAAGCAGGCCATTGTGTGAACTACACAGATGTATGGAGGTGAGCATTCTAGGCAGAAGGACAAACATGGGCAAAGACCTGAGGCAGAAACACACCAGCCATATTGGAAGAGCACAAAGAGGTATTGAGGCTGACAGTGTTCAGAAAGAGGGAGGTGTGAGATCCGAGAGATGACAAAAGGTCCCATCATGCACAGCATCAGGGCCATTATAATCACTCTTTTTTACCTAGATCTGAAACTATGGAAAAGTGTGGAGCAGAGCAGTGAAATGACCTAGTTTGAGGCAGCCTTTCTTCTGAGCAGGGAGAGATTTTGCCTTACACATCACACTACGTAGTCCCTGGGAATGCTTGCAAGGAGAAACTTCTTAGAAAAGAAGTCATGGTGCCACAAAATCCTTCGAGTTTGCACAACTTGAATGTTTAGAGCATCTGTGCCTTTGTCTGCCCCTCTCTCAGTAGAGAACAGCCTAAAATATAAGTTTCCTGAAGAGAGAAAAACAGTTTTGAACTTGTTCTCTCTCTAGAGTTGGGAATCTATAGGGGAATCAGGTGACCCAGGCAGCCAAAACCCAAGGAGAGGCAGGTGGGAGCACGGGGTTCACAAGAGGCCCTGGGCTGTGCCTAAGCGGCCATCCTTCTCACACCCGACTTGAGCAGCAAAGAGGGCTCCACTGAGCAGACACGGGCAATGACTCTTGCTGTGTGTCTGAACAAACAGCGGGAGCCCAATCGGAATGAAGGGATTGTAACGAGCATGAACGCAAGAGCCCTTGGTGAGAGCCCGTGTAAGGCCCTATGACAGGAAGAGCCTCTGACTGTCAATGGATTGGGTCTGGGGTCTCCAGTCTGGCTTCTCATGCAGAGCTCTGCAGGGCCACATCTGCACTTGGGGTTGCCAGCTCATGGGGACAGGGAACTTGGAGGGGTCAGGGAACCACAGAGTCCTTCCGCCGAGGTTTTCCTCCTTCGGGACTGGCTGTTGTTAAGTACTGTAGAGTTGTGTTCCACTCATAGCGACCCTCAAAGGGTTTTCAATGGCTGATTGTTTCGGGAGTGGATTGCCACGTCCTTCTCCCATTTTTGCGCTGCTGGGAATTGAACCGGGGACCTTAGAGACTGCAGAGTGGTGCGCTACCAACTGAGCTAAACCCCAGCTCTCAGGACTGGCTAGAGTGCAGCAAAACTGCAAGGGATCTCTGGGAAAAACTGTGGGTTCTTGACCCCAAATAAAAGCCCACTGCACTGTGGAATATTTTCCCTTTCCTCCTCCTCCTCCACCTCCCTCTCTTCTCTTTACTAGAAAAGCAAACCATTTAGGGACATTGTAAGCTGATGCAAAGGCAAAACATTGGACCACTAGACTTTAGTGATCTTAATGTCTACAATCAAACAGGATGAAACTTGTCTCCACTGAAGGGGGAGTTGAAGGTCAAAAGGCACCTTCCGCCTGCGGGTTGAGATTTGCGTGCAGAATCCCCCAAGTGCTACCCTGCGACAGGGGTCACCTTGACGAAGCTGGAACTCATCGCCCACGAACCTCTCACGTGAAGGGAGATTTGACAACTGAGACTTCTGTAATAAGTGACAAAAATTATGTGGAACAATTTGCCATCGTCCCTGTGAAAGTCTCTATCGAAATAGAATGCGTAAATTAACACGCTTAGGAGGCCTGCTGAGAGGAAGAACAGCGTGGGGATGGTGAACCCCATTAACTCACGTGCCTGGGGCCTCTCATGAAAAGTTCCCGAGGGAGAAGGTTTGGAGGAGGACGCTAGGAGCGAGGGTGGGGCGGTTTGGGGAAGCTGGAATCATACGTTTTATGAGGCCACACGGCAACGTCCTCAGCTGATTTTATAACTGAGATGTATGTCTCTGATTAAATTAGATGCATAACGAGATAGCTTGCCTTTTCGGAAGAGGAAATGATCCCTTCTCTCAAGATGCTGTTGACTGTGCCCAGTTACCTCCATTTTCCATCAATTCTCTACCCTGCCTCAGGTTAGAACTCACAATCCCATGTTCCTATCAAATCAGTTTCACCCACAGAATGAAGATGCGGTAATTACCATGCTTAAAGTGCGCGGTTATCTGTGAAGAGCCCAACTCCACAAGAATCATTGAGATGAGGAGGATCTGTGTAGTGAAAGTGGAGAAAATGGGTAGAAAAACAGATCCATTTTCTAATGCAAATGTTCATTCTACAGAAAGCAGAGGGAATTGAATATAAACATTTATTTAAACCCAGTTCCACTATTAATCTGCAGGTTTCATTAAGCCTGTTATGACATTAATTATGAAATAAATGGTGATATTTTCACAGATCAGAAACAGCTGAGCTGAAGTTACCCATAACTACAGGATTATTCTATAGTTAATTTTACTATTCAAAGCTTGAAAAAATTATATGCTATAGAACATATCCACAGGTTTCAGGAGCTGGGAAGTCAATCCTGCAAAATGATTGTCACGAAATATTGTTGTTGTTATTAGGTGCCTTTGAGTCAGTGTGCAACTCATACTGACCCTATGTACAACAGGCGAAACAATATAGTCAGTGCTTCTCTGCTATTCATAGGGTTTTCAACGGCAGATTGATTTTTGGGAGTGGACTGCCAGGTCCTTCTCTCAGTCACAAAATATAGCAGGGTTTAAAAAATTAAGGTAGAAAAAAAATCACAATAAAAGCCACAGTTTTTTATATGCCTATTATATGGCTAACCTATAGCAGTACCACTGTGGTGTCCAATCCCATTAGATCTCAGAAGCTAAGCAGGGTCAGGCCTGGTTGGTCCTTGGATAGGAGACTGCCTGGGAACACCAGTGCTATAGGCTTGGGAGAAGGACCCAGCAACCCACTCCCCGCCCCCCCAAAAAAAAAAACAATAAGCATGGAAAACCGTATGAATAACAGAGAAGCACTGATAATAGTGTTTCGTCTGTCGTACATAGGGTGGCTATGAGTCAGACACTGTCTCCATGACACCTAACAACAACAATTATATGGCAGGGGTTTTATATGTAGTTTATCTCCAATACTTCCCCCAAACCCTTCAAGATAGTGTATATTCCTATTGCAGATGAAAAATCAGAAGCCTATGGATGTTATTCAAAGTTTTAAATAAATTTTCATCCAAGGTTTATAAAAGGTTAGAGGCAGGTGGTGTAGCTCAGTGGTAAAGTATGTGCTTAGGAAGTGCAAGGCCCCGGGTTCAATCCCCAGAAAAACAGCAGCAACAAATCTGCAGAACCAGGATTTCAACCTGAATCTAACTCCTAACCCAGTGTGAGCTTTGCACCAGTGTGCTCTCTCCATACTACAAATAGGTAGCTCTCAGCTGGAAATTCAAAGACCTTGTTGTTGTTGTTGTTAGGTGCCGTCGAGTCGGTATCCAACTCATAGCCACCCTGTGTACAACAGGTGAAACACTATTGTCAGTGCTTCTCTGCTGTTCATAGGGTTTTCAATGGCAGATTGATTTTTGGGAGTGGGTTGCCAGGTCCTTCTCCCAAGCCTGCAGTATCTGGTATTCCCTGGTGGTCTCCCATCCAAGTACTAACCAGGCCTGACCCTGCTTAGCTTCCGAGATCTGACGGGATCGGATGCCACAGGGCTATGGCTGCAGGCTCAAAGACCTTAGGTTTCATAAATAAATTTCCAAATTAAGGGATATAACTACATTTCAAATGTATTTCTGTGTGTGCTTCTGCTCATCAACTTCTAATCAGCCAACCTGATTGAATTCAAATTTAATAGACTCCTTTATCCTAAAAAGAAAATAGAGCCAGTTTTATTTCCTTTCCGCTGATGGATCACCCGCTGCGGTGCAAGGGCTTCTTCAGACCCCTGGGACGTGAAGCCACAGAGGATTCAGTGCCCGTCATTAAGGTTGTAATAACTGCAGCTTGGGAGCTCTGTGGCGAGTCTTCAAATTCATTGATTTAAAGGACCGATGATACTGCAGCTAAGTCTGAAGTTGCTTCAACGCACCGCTTCTCAGTCCACAAGACAGCTCACTAATCCTGTGAGAAGCACGCTAGACCGCATTTCTGTTTTATTATTTGTTTCAAAAGTGAAAAGAGCTACATGGAAGGCCTGCTCTGCACTGAGATTTTGGGATTCTCCCAGCCTCAGTGTCTCCGTACATAAAAGTGCAGACGGGAATAACCGTCGTACAGAGCTGCCGCTCAGACTCTTCAGCACGACGTCCCGGAACATTTATGATCCCCTTTCCAGCCTCACCAACAGTCCCTTCGATCACTCTGAGCACCATTTTCTGTTGTTCTTGTTGTTAGGTGCCGAGGAGTTAGTCCGACTCATAGCACTGGAATGAAACCCTCTCCCACATTGTGGCACCCCCGCTGCTATTGTCAGTGCTTCTCTGTGTTCATAGGGTTTTCCGTGGCAAATTGCTTAGGGAGTGGGTTGCCAGGTCCTTCTCCCAAGCCTACAGCACCTGGTGTTCCCAGGCGGTCTCCCATCCAGGTACTAACCAGGTCCGACCCTGCTTAGCTTCCAAGATCTGACAGGATCGGACGCCACTGGGCCACAGTTGTAGGCACACAAATATTCAGTTAACACCAAATATACACAAATGTTTAACTTCCAATATGCATGTTGTTGTTGTTGTTAGGTGCCGTCGAGTCAGTATCCAACTCCTAGCGACCCTCATAGGGTTTTCAATGGCTGTTTTCGGGATTGCCTTGGGAGTGGATTGCCAGGCCCTTCTCCTATTTTTGTGGTGCTGGGAATTGAACTCGGGACCTCAGAGACTGCAGTGCAGCGCTCTACCAACTGAGCTAAATCCCAGCCCTCCAATATGCATATGCATATTTATAAATTGGTATATACTCTACTGTATTAAGTATATATTATAAAATATGTAAACATATAGGAAATACAATTTTTTAAAATGCAAGTTTTGATATTTTCTTTTTGGACCCTAAGAAATGGCCTTTTATAAGAAAAGCTGAATGTCAGCTAAGCAGCTATATTCTCTGACTGACAAAGGGAATCGTGTTTTTCTCTCCCTAGACTATTCCCCATTGTTGACGGGTTCTCTTGCGAGACCACCAACATTCTTCAAACACGAGTGAAAGAAAACAGGAGGCGGCCGCAGAGCTCTGGCTTCTCCATCTGGAGATGACACAGCTCGGCCCCAAAGGTTTGCTGTGAGGTTGTAAGCACGACGGTGTGAAACTTGACAGATTATTCTTGAATTCTTTGTTTATTTTCCTTGTGACCTGACGCTCATGAAATTTATTTTACTTTTTCTTCCAAACTCCCAAGGTGCATGGTCAGATGATTCAAATGGAAAAAAAAAAAAACAAAACATTGTCAAAACTGTATCGACGAGTTTTATCACTTTAGCATTGTTTTCATTGAATGAAAAGCTTCAGTATCCACATTGAATACTATCATTTTATTATATCTAAAAGTATCTAATGTAATAGTACAAGGATTAATATTACTTAGTAGTCGTATTATAGGTTTTATCTGTATAAGAAAGAAAAAGTCAATAAATATGAAAGAAGGTTTGTTTTGAAAATGTATGCAGATGTTTGCCATGTTAAAACCATTTAATTGTGTGTGTAACACATATCTACACACAAGGGAAAAGATTAGATATTTTATTCACCAAAAGTTAACACGGATTATCTCGGGGTGATGAGATTGAAGTTGATTTTGTTCTCTTTGTGTATTTCTGCAATTTCGCAAACATCCCACAATGGCCAAGTTTGCCCAACCAGAGAATGCCTTATAGCAATTGTAAATAATTTACACAGATTCCTATCTTATAAGCTTCCAAGTAGAAATTAAAAAAATATAACCATTTGGACTCACTGGTATTCAGAAGAAAACCATATTATTTCTAAGTTGCGTGCTACATTTTAGTGTCATTTGGCTGACAGATCATTAAGAATACATGGAAAATGCAGCCCTATTAAGGAAATACTTTCCTATGCCTATATGATGAAGTATATTGCCTATCTTGTCTTCTGTAAGTTTTAAAGTTTCTGGTTTTATGTTGAGATCTTTTGCCATCAATTTTCCTTTGTATCATGGTAGGTACCTACAGTACAAGTCCCATAAGCTGAGGCTTCAGAGAAGTCTGAAAACACTCCTGAAATTGCACATATGTCTTCCCAACTATGTGCCCATTTGCATTTTTATGGTAATATGCACTTTTCACAGCTTTTATTGAATTTTCAAAGGGTCCAGTAACCCAAAAAGGTCAAAACCTAATGTGATAGGAAGAAATATAAGCTTTAAGTTCAGAAAGAATTGGGTTCCAATTTGTAATTTACTAACTATGGAAACTTGAATGAGGTGAATCTTTATAATTATTGTATAGAATTATATATTATGTTTTTAAATGATATATAAGTACCTAGAACAGTATCTAAAATGTACTAAACACTAAGTGACAGCTATAAAGTATATTGACATAGATATAGAAGTAGATATAGATATCGTCTGCAATCCCAGCTTCCTCATGCTTTGTTCTGGCAAAGCCTTGATTTTGTTTTTATATATATATGTGTGTGTTTGTGTGTATTTGTGCGTATATATATGTGTATATATATATATAATTTTTGTCATTTTATATATATTATATAACAGGAGAAGGATGTGGCAATCCACTCCCAAAGCAATCTCAAAACAATCAGCCAATGAAAACCCTAGCAGGGTCGCTATGAGTTGGAAATGACTCAGTGGTGCCTAAAAACAACATATATATTACAAGATATATTGTTGTTATTATTTTTATTATATATATCATATATAAAATACTGGGGCTGGGGTTTGGCTCCGTTGACAGAGTGCCACTGTGAAGACTCGGACGCCCTAGGTTTGATCCCCAGCACCACAAAAATGGGAGAAGGATGGGGCAGCCCCCTCCCAAAGCAATCCCCAAAACAATCAGCCATTGAAAAGCCTATGAGAGTCCCTATGAATCAGACATGACTTGATGCCACCTAACAACAGCAGCAATATAAAATAGTCCTTGGATGGGAGATGGCCTGGGAATATCAGGTGCTGTAGGCTTGGGAGAAGGACCTAGCAACCCACTTCCAAAACAACCAGCCATTGAAAACCCTATGAATAGCAGAGAAGCATGGACATAGTGCTGGGCATGGTGCTGTGTTGGGGGGTGTTTCATTCTGTTGTACATCAGGTCGCTATGAGTAGGACCTGATTGACAGCATCTAACAACAACAACAACATCTCTCTCTCTCTCTCTCTTTCTCTCTCATATATATATATGTGTGTGTGTATACATACACACATAGATAGATAGATAGATAGATAGATAGATAGATAGATAGATAGATACTGATATATAGATATAGATATATAGGAATAATGGCTAACCAGGCCATAAGTCCCAGAAGGAGGGTCACAGATGCAGGCTCCACATGCCTTTTATAAAAACAAACATTTGAGCAAGGTGGGCATGGTGGTGCACGCCTGTAATCCCAGCAGCTTGGGAGGCAGAGGCAGGAGGATCGCAAGTTTGAGACCAGAGGCAGTCTGTGTAACTTAGCAAGACCCTGTCTCAAAAAGTAAAAAAATGGGCTGGGGGTGCGGCTCAGTGGTCCAGTACTTGCAGAGCATGCAAGCGCGAGGCCCTGGGTTCAACCCCCAGGACAGAAAAAAAAATCATTAAAATTGGGGAGAAATCTCTTATGTTAGCCATACAAAATTCTAATTCAAAGGTGGGCCAGAATAATACACACTGACTTTGTTTCCCCTGCATCCCCACCTCAGCACTGGGGGGTTCAACCCAGGGGTTCAAGCCTTCATGCATACTAGACAAGCGCTCTACCACTGAGCCACGTCCCCAGCCCGCTGGTTATTTTTTATTTTGAGACAGGGTCTTGCTAAATTGCACAGGCCACCTCTGGCCTCGAACTTGTGATCCTCCCTAGTTGCTGGGATTATAGGCCTGTGCCATGGTGCCCAGCTTTAATTTTGCTTTTGAAATATCTATCCTGAGGTTTTATGGAATAGCTGTGAAAATTATACTTTCAATCCAATAGTTTAATTGATGGGCTCAGAATATCTAGGTCTTAACCTAGTAATGGGCTGGGATTTAGCTCAGTTAGTATAGCGGTGCTCTGTAGTCTTTGAGGTCCTGAGTTTGATTCCCAGCTCCTCAAAATTGGGAGAAGGATTGGCAATCCACTCCCAAGGCAATCCCAAAACAATCAATCCCTATAAGGGTTGCTATGAGTCAGACACAACTGGACGGTACCTTACAACCACCACCACCACCAACTGCCATCTGGGGGCCTGTGTACACCAGCCCTTCGAGTTCTTTTTATTTAATACCGGTACCAAACAGTCACCCAAGTACATGCTGTGGGGGCTTCAGCCTCTCTCTGGTATCTGTGGAGGCTCTCAGGAGCCCCTGGTTCCCTTTGTCATCACTCCTCTGACTCCCATGTCCAGGGTGCTCTGCCTCTGGCTTCCTGAGGCTGCGCTGGTCCCCACTGGGCACTTCCTGGGACCAGTCACTAGTTCTTTATGCCCTGTGTTCCACCAGTGCAAGTTCTCGCGAGATGTGCCTTTTCCCTGTTGTTGTTTGGTGCGATCAAGTCGTGTCCGACTCATAGCGACCCTCATAGGGTGTTCAATCAATGGCTGATTGTTTGGGGATTGCTTCAGGAGTGGATTGCCATGTCCTTCTCCCATTTTTGTGGTGCTAGGAATCGAACCCAGGTCCTCAGAACATGTGGAGCTGCGCTCTACCAACTGAGCTACACCCCAGAGTCTTGAGGATGGAAGGATTGTATCATCATATGCAACAGGCCACAGCTTGAAACTGAATTGAGATGTTTCTTTCTCCAGAGCCCAGGCTCTCTGTAACCCTCAATGAGTCCGCCCGCCCTCCTTTTTCTTCCAGCCTAGAGATTCCTCTTCCCAGCTGCCTCTCTTCCTACTCCAAGGCTCCTAAACTCTTGTTTCTTTTCCCCAATAGAGAAGACTGCAATTTTCTGCTGATGTGTTATATGAAATCATTTCATTATTTTTATTGCAACATCTTCCTTCCAGACAGCTCAGAGAAGACAGATTGTTTTCCTAAACTGAACAATCTTCCATGTCTGGCTTCTTTCCCTGCTTATAGATTTGGGACAGTATTTCTCTTGTTTTGGAAAAAAAAAAAAAAAAGAAAAAAAGAAAGGAAGAAATTCTGGTTTCCTTCCCAATAAACAAAAAATATAGTTAAGGACCACAAGCTGCCAATACCCATCCAAAAGTTTCCTTTGAAAAGATTTGGTTCTAAATCGTCATGGTCTTTTCCTAGGTAATTCTACTCCTACAACTCCTAAGGAAATGATCTCAAGATAATCAAGCAAACAAAAGCTGTGTTGAGGAAGCTCTTCTTGCAGAATTAGTATTAATAGTAAAGATTTGAGAAGAATCTGAAGGTCTGAAAATGACAAAACGACTGAGTAAATGACCACATAGCTGCTCCCTGGACTATTTTGTAGGCCTTAAAAGGATGGCTCTAAACAAGGCCAAAAGAACAACAGGAAAATGATTTTGAGATCGCGTATTTTAGAAACAGAATTTGAACCTGTAAAGCAGAAACAAATGTTTGCAAATGCTTGTATAAGAAATATACAATTATACAAGAAGGAAAAATCCTACTCAAAGGTCAGATCCTAATAAAAGTGGGGGAGGGAAGATAAGAATGAGGTCAATATAAATGGACTAGAAATCGCATGTAATTGTTCTAACAAGATAAAAACAAAGACCACTACAGGAAAAGTTTCTATCTTAAACAGAAATGGAACCCAAGGACATATAGAAAAATACTACATAGTAAAAGATAAAGAAGACTTGGATGGGAAACTTAGAGGGAAGGGGGGAGGGGGGAAACATATGGGAGGGTAAGGGGTAACCTATATGAATAATGTTTATCTAATTGCATATATGGAAATGTCACAATGAAAAGCATGTCAAAATAAATCACATTATGATGTACATTAAAATTTTCTAATAAAAAAAAGAAATATATGAAAAGAAGGATACCAAAGTGTAAAACATGGTATTGTTCTTGTTGTTAGATGCCGTTGAATCAGTATCTGACTCTTAGCGACCCTGCATACAACAGGTGAAACAGTATTGTCAGTGCTTCTCTGCTATTCATAGGGTTTTCAATGGCGGATTGATTTTTGGGAGTGGGTTGCCAGGTCCTTCTCCCAAGCCTACAGCACCTGGTGTTCCCAGGTGGTCTCCCATCCAAGGACTAACCAGGCCTGACCCTGCTTAGCTTCCAAGATCTGAGGGGATCAGATGCCACAGTGGTACAGTTGCAGGCAGCGTATTATTAGGGTAATATTATTACCCTATTATTAGGGTAATAGAACATGGTTGGTCTCTCTCTCTCTCTCTCTCTCTCTCTCTCTCTCTCTCTAATAGAATTATATTCATTCCAATAGGAATAAACTTACAAATTAAATTAAAAAATAAATACAACTTTAACCTATTAGATCATCCCTAAAAATAGATCATCTTAAACCCAGTGAAGATAAATGAAATTATGTATAACGTGAGCACCTCCTATAAATCTCTGCCTGATCTCTAAATTCTAATCTATAAATTCACATTTTGGTAGCTCCGGGGCATCTCACTTATTGTTCAGCTCCACTCTGTGGAAAGCGGTCAAGAAATGGGGAAAAGTAAGTTAAAGGGTTTTAGTAAGCAAAATGGATGTCAAAGCCCACAAACCTTCTTCACAGCCTCCCACTAGGAACCAGTTCATTCCATCCTTGCCATGACCCTAACAAGCCCCTGTGTGTGAGAAGCAGGAGGTTGAACAGTGGGTGAGGTTACAAAACATGACATTTACCAGTCTAACAGTAAAGTCCTGAAGTGAAGAAAACCACCTCAAAATGGCCCAAACATTTCAATAATGATTTCATCCAGGGTGCCGGGCATAACTATAGTCCAGCATTTTCTGTGGGAACTGGCTCTAAGGATGACACAAGGGTCTTCCATAGCAGGACATCCAGCTTACTTGCAGTACCGTCTAGTCAGAGAAGCATGTGGAACACACATTTTAGAAACAATTCCACTTAACATGGTTTCTTCTCAAAATGTATTTTTGGTGTTTGTTTTTCCTCCAAACAAACACCCCCCCCCCCACCACCACAACCACCACATAATTACAAGGAACTGCTCCCTCCTCTATTAAAGGCAACAAAAGGAGTGATATCCAGCCAGACATGGTAGACCACACCTGGAATCCCAGCTACTTGGGAGGCTGAGGCAGGAGGACCACGAGTTGGAGGCCAGAGGCAGCCTGCCGAATTTAGCGAGATCCTGGCTCAAAACAAAAAACTAAAAAAGGGGTTGGGGTACGGTTCCCTGATGGAGTGCTTGCCCGGGATGCACAGGGCCCTGGGGTTCAACCCTCCAGTACTAGAAAAAGGTAAAAAAAAAAAAAAAAAAAAAAAAGCGCTATCCTTGAGCTCTTCTGGAAAAGGAGGCAATTTATAAATTAGCAGAGCAGTGACCTTCTCCTCACATTTCCATTATTTTTCTCTGTTGCTAATGAAGCAGCTGAGAACTGTTTTTCTTAATCTCAAAGCTTGCACGGTGTTCTTTGGACTCCTTTTCCAGACCCTCCTCCACCCACACTGTTTTTCCTCCTGTGCTCAGTCCCCCCACTCGCTTTATCGCAGACTTGAGCTGCCCCAGCCTCTAGGGCATTAACAAAGAGATAGGAAAATGGCCGTCTCTAAGGTAGCTAACAAGAAACGCTCCCGCCTGTGTCTCCCCAGGCGCAGGGAGTCCTGGGAGATGCCCCATATCACAACCGTTGGGGCTGTTTGGAAACTTTTCAGGTTGTTTTGTGCCAGTGGATTTCTTCCAAGTGAGACACATGTTTTTCAACAAGCGAATGCCAAAGATAACAAAAAATGCAAAGGAGAGGAGAAAGGGAGTTTTATCCAGAGTCCAGGAGCGGAGCAGGATAAGACTCACTAAACAGCCCAATGTTCAAGGGCACTTGAAGCCTCAGCACATTTAGAATGACCCAGAAAGACGGAGGTTAAAAACAATGTTGCACAGTCACTACCAAGGCAGTGATTTGGGACCCAGAGGGGTTTTGCATCTCCTTCGTGTCACCTGGGGCAAAGATCCCTGCGTTATTCTGTTATTTAAGCTGTTTACAGCTGTATTTGAGTGGTCTCTGTTGACAATGTTGTTTCCAGGCAATTTTCTAAAAACATTCTGATTAGGGTTCCCTGTCATTAGCCGCTGCAATTTGTTTTCGGGGTTGATGGTCAGCTCTGTAATTGCGTTCAGAGTGCTGAACGGGTCTAGATGATCATCGGGTGCACCTCTGTGCTAAACTCACTGCTGTTATTAAAAAGAATATGACATTTACATCCTTAAAAAGGACAGTGGTCAAGAATTATCTTTGCATTATTATAGCTTTGCATTTACCTAGCAGTTACACATTTCCAAGCATTGCGATCGTTTTATTAATTCCCTGGCCCTGAGCTCCAAGCCATTTGCATTGTCTGATCTCTTCTAGACAAGCCACTGAGGCTGAGGAAGGGTAATTGGCAGCGGACAGTTTCCTCCCTTCCTGTCACGATTCCCACCCTTTTTCCAGGCCACCCCACCCAAGCGGGATATGCACGGGCTGGCTCCATTACTTTGTTTGAAGTTTTGTGTTTGATGTTCCCTGAATGTGTGTATAAAACACATTCCAAAGTCACATATAGATTATTTCTGGATTGTTTTGATGTTTTGGATTTTCCCTATTACCAGTCATTTTCATTTATTCATTTACCACTGCATTAAAACAGGAACTGAGCTCTCCTTCTATGGTAGGCATTGATTTGGGTTCTGGGAGAGGAGAGCTGCAGTCCCACCAGGAAGGTGGTTAAGAACACAATTGAAAATCCTGCCTGGAGGGATGTGTAACAGCATCTGAAGAAATGCTAGAAGACAATCAGTGGAATTGCTTCTTCCTGGAAAGTCCAGAGTTGGGGGAGGGGGTTGAGCTAGAACACAAAAACTCCAGTTTTATAGGTGTGCATTGAGTGGGACATGGAGAGGGGAAGGTGAAAAAGAGATAGCAGTAAATTGCATTATTTCAGGCAAACAAAACTACATGGAAAACGGGGATTCAGGGAACAGTCTGTCACTTACTTGCCCTGATTAGAGGGTTTGGTATAACAAATGATGAGGGCAAATGAGGAAAATTAGTTTGGAGGAAGATTCTGGATGGTCTACAAATATTCTGCTGAATAGAATGAACTTTTCCATTAAGTGGTATGATCTAGCTGAAGTATAAGAGATTGGAAGAAACTGGTAGTATGGAAGTTATCACTGCCTGGGGGGGGAGAGAGAGAGAG
>VMDO01020658.1:0-37029 GCA_007922755.1 Pedetes capensis
AGTACAGTTATTAGATTTGTCTGCCTGAGAGACATCTCTCTCTACATTTTGCCAGCTGCATGGTTAAAGAACTGTCATGAGAGAGCAGAAGAGGACAGGTCAATTTTGAGATAATAAAAATAAATTTCTCTATAGGATTCATTATGATGCAGAAAAAAGTCATATTTCTCTTCAGGTAGCATTGGGGAACAGAACTATTTTTAGTCACAGATTTACTAATGGCCATTAATAAACTAAAACCAGTGGTCATTTAAGATTAATCCTAAATACCTCTGCTTTAAAATGCAAATGAGGAGAGCACCTTTGGAAAAATGACTTAAGAGGTTGAACCTTAAAAACAAGAATATGAGTCTGGGCTCTAAGGAGAGGAGCAGTTGTCGTGGGATTTATTGAAAATCTTTGGCCTTTGAAGGGCAGTTTAGGTCACCCCAGGAAGGTCAAGCAGTGTTCAGGATCAGAAACTCTCAGATTTGTTGATCACGTCATAGTGTCCAGTCAGCTGTACAATAAAACTTCCCAAGTTTCTGTTTCTAGAGCCTTGTTCCTCTCCTTTGATACACCCTATTCAATCAGCAAATTTTCCAACTGAGAATTTGCACAAAGAATTGTTTTATAGGCACCAGCTGGAAATCTCATTTGTGCTTTCCTGATGTTCCTTCCAAGAGACTCTGACAATAGGTTGTAGGGATCTTGGAGCCCCTCTGTTGTGCATTAAAAGAAAGTATTCATCCTTGCTCCTATAATTGGCTGAGTCAAATACAATTACAGAAGCATTAGTTCTGTAAATTTCACAGATTATACAATTTAAAACTGTACTATAAACAAATTAATAATAATAATAACAATAACACATTAAGCCCTAACAAGGTTTTCCCTGTATCTAATTCTTGGACTTGAATTTATAATAAATGAAAAATAGTTCTTGGAAGGAGCCAGAGATTCTGATGAGAAATCTGATTTCTAATTTCTTTTATCCCTTTAAATTGGGGGATGTTTGCCATTTTTTATTGATATGGAGAATATCTTCATATATTTTAGTTACTGGTTTTGTATCAGAGATACTTTTCTTCAGCCATGCCCCTTTTCCATTTTTATGGTAACAACATCAGTACAGAAATATTTAATTTAGACAAGCTTATCAAGTTATCCCAATTATTTAATAAAATTTATTTTAACCAGTAATTTAATAATAATTTTTTAGTTATATACTATGTTCCCAAACAATGATCTACATCACTGGTTGATTTGCATATTCCCATACAGGTTTAGCCTGCAGCTGTAGACCTTTGGCATCTGATCCCGTCAGATCTCAGAAGCTAAGCAGGGCCGGGCCTGGTTAGTACCTGGATGGGAGACCACCTGGGAACACTGGAAGCTGTAGGCTTGGGAGAAGGACCTGGCAACCCCCTCCCAAAAATCAATCTGCCATTGAAAACCCTATGAACAGCAGAGAAGCACTGACAATAGTGTTTCCCCTGTTGTTACAGAGGGTCGCTATGAGTCGGATACCGACTCGACGGCACCTAACAACAACAACATATAGGTCTAATTATTATATATTTATAGAAGTTCAAAATATATAGTAATATGAGTCTACATCTACCACATTTCTCTTTTCCAAAATATTCTCAGCTGCTTCTTATTTTTTACTCTTCTATGTGAATATTAGGGGAAGCTTATCATCTTCTGAAAATAATTTCTTATTACAAATTAAAGAGAACCATATTAAATTTACAAAGTCAATTGGAGAAAAATTACAACTAATAGTGATTTGATTACAAAAAGAAACTTTTTATCCAATTACTTTGTCTTTTCCTAATATGATTAGGATCCTTTTTTTTTTTCCTTGAGGCAGAGTCTCACTATATAGCCCAGGCTGAGCTCAAGCTCAAGATCTTCCTGTCTCCATGTGCTATAGGATTATTTTTAAATTACAGTTTAGAAATGGTTGTTGCTTCTATTTAGGAATCAATATTTGTAGATTAAGCTGATATCTGTATGTAATCATAGCACCCTGCATTTGATCCCGCCTGATCTCGGAAGCTAAGTCAGATTGGCCTGGTTAGTCCTTGGATAGGAGACTGGCTGGGAACACCAGATGCTATAGGCTTGGGAGAAGGCTCTGGCAGCCTACTCCCAAAACAATCTGCCATTGAAAACCCTATGAATAGCAGAGAAGCACTGATAATAGTGACAGGCACGGCACAGTGTTTGGTAGTGTTTCTTCTGCTGTACATAGGGTCACTATGAGTAGGACCCAACTCGACAGCACCTAACAACAACAACAACAACAACAACAACAACAAGCTAATATCCTGGAAATATGTAGGATTATAAATTCTAATAATGTCAGTAGATTCTCTTGGATTTTCTATGTTGATAATTTTGTCATCTGCACATAATAAGAATTTTATATTTTCCTTTCAAATTCTCCTGTCTCCTGTATCTTTTCCTAGTACAATTTTGTGTCTGGAAATTCTAATAAATATTGAATAGAAACAAAAATTGAAGGAATCTGGATATTGTTTCTTACATTAAAGGAAATACTTCTAGTAGATATTTTTATTGTAGGGTTACTACTCTAATCCATCATCAGGTTAAAGAAGTTATTTTTAGTATGCTAAAAGTTGTGTATTATTTGATTAGAAATGTTACTCTGCCTTTCTCTAGTCAATTTTGCCAGTTTCATATATTTTATTTATTTAATATTTTTGACTATATAAGCTTTTGACTTTATAAATTTCTCCATATGTATTTAAAGCCCCTTTTAAAATTTTTCCAAGTACTCTATCATTGGTCTGCACCTCAGCCTATTTTTTCATTTTTTATCTTGAAACAAGTTCTCACTAAGTTATGCAGTCTGCCTCTAGCCTTGAACCTAAGATCTTTCTGCCTCTACCTCCCAAATTGCTGGGATTATAGGGATGAGCCACTGCCCCCGGCCTATTGCCCTATTTTTTAAAATTTCTTGAATAATATTGCTAACAAATGACATACTTTAATAGTCTTTTCAAAGAAAGGGTGTTTTATTTGATAATTCTATTATTTACTTTTGGGAGCCGGACTGGGCAACCCACTCCCAAAAAACAATCTGCCATTGAAAACCCTATGAACAGCAGAAAAGCACTGATAATAGTGTTTGGCCTGTTGTACGTAGGGTCGCTATGAGTCAGATACCAACTCCACAGCACCTAACAACAACAACAATTATTTACTTTTTTTATTTTTTTGCTAATTGTGGTCTCTTACTGTATTTAACTTCTGCAGGTTTATTCTTTTACATTTTCTAAATTATTTGATTTGGTTAATAAGTTAGCTTTGCAGAATGAGTTTTCTTTTACTTTTCTAGTATATGCATTTCAGAAAATGTTTCTATATACTGTATCATAGCATTCCACAAGTTTTCATTACACTATTTTTGTTGTTTTTTGTTCTAATTATTTTATAATATCCATTATGATTAATGCTTTGACATATACATTATTCAAAATATATATTTTAAAAATACATTTTTCAGTCAGTTATTTTTTATTATTTCTAGTATATTGTACTGTATTCAGAGAATATAGTGTATAGTATATTTATTTTTTGATATTTTAGAACTTTGTGAACTAATACTTAATTTTTTCAAATGTCCTATTTATAAGTCAGATTTATCATCCTGAAATCCCACTTAATGTTTGCGGATACTAAAAGCATTTATTTATCTAAAGCAAGCTCAACAATGGGTAATTGACCATGGGTTGCATTGGCTCTACCACATACTGCATGATAAGAAGCTGCTTGATTCAGAGTCGTTGGAATGGTCTGCTCATGGAGCAGCAAAAAGGCTAGCTTGGGGATGACACTCATGACACCTTGTGGACTGGGACACTGTTCTTTACAATGTGGCTTATACTTTGAATTGATGTTAATGATAAAAACATACATAAATACGTGGATCTAGGAAACAAATGTGAGCATAGGACTGGCCTTGCTCATTTGACAGACTTTTGCTTCCTGTTCCAACCTCATAATATCGGACTCTGCTAGGTGTCCTTGTTCCCAGAGGAAGAATATTTCTTCTAGAACATACAGTAAACATTTCTCACTAATGCAGAGTTATAGATAGCTCTAGACTGCAATTTTAAGTTCATCATATCAAAGAGTAAAAGGCAAATGCCACTCACCTGGCAGAGGAGATCACCCTACTTATCATACAAAGGTAGAGTTGCTTCTCATAATAGAGGAAAGCAGATGGCAGGAACTCAGAAGAGTCTCTCTGGTGCTTCATTTCCAGTAATACTCATAAAAAGGCGATCTAGCAACTACAGCATAACAAGAACGAGGTACTTGGGTCCTCTGCTCCATAGGCATGGAGATCTGGGTTATCCAAAGGCTGAAAACTATCTCAAATTTAGGGGAATCTAGAATGGAGGGGAAAGGTGTATGATACATATCTATTTTGACCTTAGAACTGTCAATTTCCTTCTATTTCTTATGGCTGAAGAAAACTTCATGTTGGATCAAGTGAAACAGAGTGGTGCAAGGGATGCACTGTCATTCTACCTGTGCTCTAACCATCTCCATTCTTTGCTCTTTGCAGTTTGATGTCTTCATCTGCATCTCTGTGCCCATCCTACAACAGTGTAGAAGAAGGAACACTTCTACTAGCAGCTCTCAATCAATGACTCTCTGGAGTTTGTGAAGACATTTCTCAGCTCTCTAGCATTTTGGATGAGATAATCCTAAATGGTGTATGGCATTTACCTAAAAACTTAATCTCCAGTCATCCACTGTAACATCTGGCTAAGTGGTGCATCCCAAACCAAATGCCTGACTTCTCTTCCTACAGCACTTTTCTTTTTTCCTATTGCTATTTCTTACATTATTTGTACTTGAAGTTTTGTCTCACACTCTGCTTTTGGAAGAGCTCAAATTAGGGCACAGGGTCTCAGCTATATGTACAAGCTTTCATTTCATCTCATGAAACTCAATTTCATATCCTCTTACAGGTACAAGCCTACATATACATCCAAGGTATGATGGGCTGACTGCATGGCAACTTTGACCTTGGGTTCTCCTTTTGTTTCCTTATACCACCAACTTTCCTGTATTTACTTTAAAGCTTGGATATGCTAACTTTGTTTTTCATTATAAAACTAAACAACAATAAAGCATTGTGTTACATCTATTAGACTCAAAGATGAGAATCCTAAATAATGCCCAGTGTGAACAGCAAGGTAGGGTCATAAGAGTACTCTTGTGCTACTATAGAAGGTAAATCTTGATGCAGCTTTTCTTCAGAAAAGTCTGGCAACACTTAGTCACAAGTTTATATCTATTCCATGAAGCGTAACAATTCTGTTCCCATGTATATTTTCCAAGAAAATGCTTGGGGTATGTGTGGGGGTCACAAGAAGCCATATATAAGAAAGCTCATCACAGTATTATCTTTGTTAGCAAGACACTACAACCAATGCAGGCATCCACCCCAAAGCCACTAGACAGCAATATGTGTCACTGGCCACCTTTGAGTACAATGCATCTGTAGGAACAATTGAACAGTTGTGTAGTACATGTAAAATTTAATAGATCTTAAGATATATTGCTAGATAAACAAAATGGAAATTATAAGATATATAACATAGTATTGTGTGTACTTTAAAATAGTTACACAGTCATCTCCTCAAAAATAGTCCAACTACCGTCTATGCAACAAACATTATAAGAGGGAAAGGAAAACAGAGTTGGGAATGGGGGATAGGGGAAGAAATCACAAACAAAACAAGAACTCTATCTTGTGAAGACCAATGATAATAATGTGTCAAGTACTGCAAATAACATTAATCAAACCTTTGGCACCTAAAATACAGGGAAAAATGTATTTTGTGTATTTCTGTAGATTTGTTGGAGATAACATTTTGACAGCTTAGTTTAAGTGTTAGAAATATGTATAATTCATGTAGTAATTTTTCTGTTGGTAGATATTTATTTACAGCTTTGTGCTATTACAAATAGTGGCTACCTTCGATGTCAATGTACAATAGATGTAGTTTTACAGAGAGAAGCAATGAGTTGTAATGCTTAAGAATGCTGGGTTCAGTATTGGAATCATGGTTCCTTGTCTACTCTGCACCCCTGGACAAATTAGCTAGGTTGCTGTGGATCCAGTTTCTTGATAACAACAGGGCCTACCTATAAAGCTATACTGATAGTGAAAAAAAAGAATGTGTATGAATCTCTTGGAAATATTGGTACATACCGAGAACTCAATATTAGTTATCGTTACAGCTATTGCTTTTAACATTTATTTAAATAGAACAAAATTACATAAATTTAATTGCTTGCTTAAGTAGAACATGTTTTAAGTTTGTATATATTTTATTACAAATGGACTATATCAACTTACTGTACCACCAATATCTAAGTATACTCACTTTTCTATGTCCTTCCATAATCAGTATATGCATTCCTTAAAATTCTCTCCCACCTCCTTGAGTAAAACCCACCTTGAGTAAATCATCACATTTTGCCTTCTATTTTCGTGGTTACAGGTGAGTATACACATTTTTAAACTTTTATGGGGTATCCATTTGATAACTAGCATAATAACAAAATAAGTCTTAACCACTTATAGACAAAAGAGGCTTCAATCAGCTTTTGTATTTATTTGGCTTCTATCCTATAACAGATTCAACCAATACTCAGCTTAGAATGGAGCAGCCCCATACACAGCCTCACAGATTCTGTCATTATTTTCTTTC
The DNA here is from genome assembly GCA_007922755.1 of Pedetes capensis. Classification (NCBI taxonomy): domain Eukaryota; kingdom Metazoa; phylum Chordata; class Mammalia; order Rodentia; family Pedetidae; genus Pedetes; species Pedetes capensis. The sequence goes on from VMDO01020658.1 coordinate 6,747, forward strand.
CAAATGGATAGGCTATAGGATGATATAAGTGATCATGATATCAGAAGGTTCTTGTTTTTCTTAACATTTATAAACATCTTCTTGATTAAAATTCGAAGCTGCTAGAAATAAACATAAATTAAGACACAGAATTATTAAACTTTTCTTACTTAAAGTAAGTACTTTTGTTTACATTTTTCATAACATGTAAGATTTTAACAGCATAATTTTAATCCAAATGCACAAATTCAATTCTGTGACCTTAAAATAAGCATTTATTATATCTTTGTTAGAATAAAATGCCAGTTCCTGAGGATGTAGAAAATGTCAGCCAATATAGCCAAAGGGGTTCTTTATTAAAAAGTTCATTTTGAGAAAATAAAAGCACATGTAATCCTAGGGTAATTTACATGGGGGGAAAGCACAACTAAAGGATTGGAAAGAAGTCACTTCCTGGAAGAATTATCTTTAGCCCATAATGATTTCTTTTATTGAATTTCTAGAAAAGTTTTCTGAGGACATCTTTTATTTAGTGTGCTATATATTGGGATAATTTTCCTTCTTCTATCCCACACATCCTCAATACACAAAATTCCTGCTAATTACACAGTAATTTCCTCAATGTAGAAAGCCTACAGGGAGCAGGGTGCAGCAGTGCACACCTGTAATCCCAACAACTCTGGGAGCAGAAGGCAGGAGGATCACAAGGGAGACAAGAGGATCGTAAACTGGAGGCCAGAGGTAGCCTGTGTAACTTACTAAGGCTGTGCCTTAAGAAAAAAAACTTCTAAAATGGGAGCTGGGAGTGCAACTTAGTGGTAGAGCACTCACAAAATGTGTGCAAGGCCCTGGGTTCAGCCCCCTAGTTCCAGTAAATAAATAAATAAATAAATAAATAAATAAATAAATAAATAGCCTACAGGAATAAGCGAATGAAGAGAGAAATAAAAGTCAGAGCCTGTGTAATTTCATCAATCGATTGCTATAGTGAAGGAACAGGAATTAAAAAGGAATTCTTAGGTATTAGAACAGCATTCAATTTACTTCCCTATATTCTCATTTTACGATCTGCAAGATCTGAGAAAACTACAAGGCATCCAATTTTGGTGTCTTTCAGTATTAGAAAGGTAATGATTATTGCTTGCAAAATCCTTATATTAAATATTTCTATACTCCAAAATTTGATGGGATTTGCTCAGTTGGTAGAGCACAGCTCTGCAGTCTCTGAGGTCCCGAGTTTGATTCTCAGCACCACAAAATGGGAGAAGGACATGGCAATACACTCCTTAGGCAATCCCAAAACAGTCAGCCATTGAAAAACCCTATGAGGGTCGCTATGAGTCAGACATGACTCAACAGCACCTAACAACAACAACAACAACAACAACATATTCCAAAATTTAGGCTATATTTTAAGGCACTTCTCTGTCCATAGTTCAATATCCACCTAGAAAACAGGGTGAGAAATGTTAGTAGTACAGAGCCTTTATACTTGAAAACATGAATACCATAAAATTTCTTCCAAATGAAGTTTTAGTCTGGTGCCCTCTTAATGTATCTCAGATTATGCTTTGTGGAGGATGGCTATTTTAAAAGGGAGACCAAGCTTGGTGGCACATGCCTATAATCCCAGCACTTGAGAGGTTGAGGCAGGAGGAGTGGGAATTTGAGGCAAGCCTTGGCTACAGAATGGGACTCCATCTCAAAAAACAAACAAAAACAGAAGGGAGATCCATTTTTTGTTGTATTACTGGTACTGTCTTTATACAATATTCACAAGACTATGATAAAACAGTGACCTAAGGATATCCTTATGAAGGCTTATTCTCATCAACATATCTTTTGCATCATTTCTAACTGATATCACAGCTAAATAAAGCAGAGGACTCTTCACCTTTAGTATTTCCTTATTGGAACTACTACACAATAGCAAAGTCAACAATAAAATGTAAATTTATCTTTTTTATTACAAAGCATGTTGAGATTAAAACATTCTGATTATGAAAATCATAGAAATAGTACAATTATAAACTCTACATTGGCTTAAGTCAGAGATAATTCATCCACTGAGTATTTAGTGAATCCCAATCATGAGCAAGTTACTATACATTATAGAGGATTCACATGTAAACAAAAATCCCTTTCCTCAGTGTATCCAAGTGGATGTTAATTACTTGCCATACAATATAGACAAGTTCTATACATAGTTGACAAGAATACACTGTGGAAGGACAAAGAAAGATAAGTAATAAAGATAAATTATTTTATTTTACTAAAAAGAATTATAGGCCAGGAGAAGTGACGTATGCCTATAATCCTAGCAACTCAGGAGGCAGAGGCAGGAGGGTCACAGGCTTGAGGCCACTGCAGCCTGTGTAACTTGGTGAGATCTTGTCTCAAGATAAAATATTAAAACATGGGCTGGGGGTGCAGCCTGGTGGTAGAACACTCACAAAGTATATGCAAGGCCCTGGCTTCAACCCCCAAGTACTGAAAAAAAAAAAGAATTATAGAAACAACATGCATAACCATCAATAGAAGACTTACAAAATAAATTATGGCACATATTTTTATATCAGAATATATTTATTGATAAAATGCTATGGTTCCAAGAATTTTCTTTAAAATACAATAACAAAAATTTAAAAAATAAAAGAATAGATCTTAGCTGGGCATGGTGATGCACACCTGTAATCCCAGTACTCTGGAAGCAGAGACAAGAGAATTATAAGTTCCAGGCCAGCCTGGGCTATGTAGCAAGATATTGTCTCCACAAAACCATCATGCATGCAGAAAAAGAAGAAGGAAGAAAAGGAGGAGGAAGTGGGGGAGGAGGGAGAAGGAGGAGGGAGAGGAGGAAGAAGAAGAGGAGGAGGGGGGAAGATGAAGAAGAAATTAAAATTGACAAAGTAAAATTAATTGATTGTTAGAACTGAGTGGCGGGTATATGATAGTTAATGTTTCTATATACTAAATTATAAATTTGCTATAATACAAACTTGAGAGTATGATTTGGAAGCTCCTTATGTTCTCCTGGAAATATCTTCAAGAAGTGTAAATTACAAGAAGTGAGGAGAGCCAGGGTAGGTGTGCAGTGATGAAATGTACATTTTTTAAAAATATATATGAAAGTACTTGAAAAAAGAAATTCTGGAACAACTAGATGCATACATGAAACCATCATTGAGTCCCTATAAAGAGAAATTGCTTAGTTTGAACCAGGAAAGGCAGGTACTAGTTCAACGTGTGGATATGGGTTAAATAAAAATTCAGACACACACAAAAAACTTATGAGAAGGATTCCTGCTGAAGGAACATGGGGAGAGCATGTAGGGAAATCTGGGAGCCTGGTCTTTTGGAATATAAATACGAAAGAGATTGGTGGAAAGCAGGGAAGGCCAAGTCAGCTGAGACGAGATGGTGAGGGCCTGTGTGCCATGTTAAAGACAAGGGCTTTTCTTAGTGATTATAGGTTTTAAGCAGAGGATTAAATGATCAGAACTATGCTTTACAAAATGAATGTGGCTGAGGTGCTCAGGCAGGATGGGCATTAGGAGAGCTCAGAAACAATACAAACAGAGTCATCTTACAAAGGTCAGGGGATTTGCCCACAAGGGTTCCCAACAAGCAGCAAGAATGAAGGGAGTGTTAATTTGTATGAACATTTTAGAGAATGAGGAGAAACAAGGAAAGATCCTTATATTTAGTGATAAAACTTTGGTGAATCTCTGTTTCTTACACATGAGAATATCTTAGACTGTTCATGCTGTTGTAACAAAAATACCTGAAATGGGCATTTATAAATCACAGAAATTTATTTCTTACAGTTCTGGAGTCTGGGAAGTCCAAATTCAAGTTGTCGCTTTCAAATTCTGGTGAGGTCTTATTGCTCCACTGTCACATTGAGAAAATCCTGAAAGGGCAAAAAAGGGGCATAGCTAGTTCCTGCCAACGTTTTGGGTGCTATTCTCACTCATGAGAATGACTTAATCACTTGCTGAAGCCCTCACTTCTTAACATGATCATTTTTGTGACTTGTTTTCAACACATGAACTTTGATGGCCACTCAGACCATAATAAAGAGAAAGAATGGAAGCAATATAACCCCAAATAATACTATACACAAATGGGAAGATTTAGAGACTATCTTTCTATATTTTTCCCACAATGATCATACATCATTTGCATAATAAAAATCAGTGAAATGACAGCAGTTTTTGGGAGCATTTAGGTATTGAGAATAGAAGCCATGTATGAAAGAACTGAAAAATTTCTGAATTCCTATTTTCAGGAAAACTCTTTGAGCTCCATTTCTGCACTTCAGTGAATTATCCAAACAGGGTTTTCTTCCATTACAGCTCCCCTGCCTGACTGAGATTTCTCACCTATTAATCATACCTGGTATCCAAGGCATCAACATCTTAGTCTTTAATGCTCTCACATGAAGAAGATGATTCTTATTCTCTATCATTTCATCTCATACCTAGAGTTCTACAGAGAGCTCCAGTGTTGTCTTCTTCCCCGGCAATTATAATTAAAACTGTCAGCTATATTTGAGCAATTACTATGTAATGTATACTTTAGTAGTTGATTTACATGCTCTAATTATAGGAATGCCCTCAATGACTCTGTATCCTGCTATTATTTTCCCAAATTTTAATTAGGAAGAAGCTGATATTTAGAGAGTGTTAACTTGTCCAACGGAACCCTAACAGTAAGAAGGGATATATCACTCCAAACTTCATGTCTTTTCCATTTATCTAGAATGAGGAGGGGCAATTTCTTCTCAAGAAACCATGTACTTAGTCATTTAAACACATATAAATATCACAAGTTTTCCTAAAAAATCACTAATATAATTCTTCTATGTGATTTTTAGTAAAATGAAAGTATGGAAAGTCGGAGATCAGATTTCCAGTTCTAGATCTTACATGTACATAGGAAAAAATCCAAGGTCTTCCTCAGGTCTTTGGATTCTCTTCCATAAAAATGGGCAAAGACTTGGTTATTTATATCATAATGCTATTTATAACTATTAAGATAACCATGTGAAACCTCTTCCTAAACCATAATCTGCCTTGAAAATTATCTAGCATCTCCTACAAACTTCCTTGCTCTCTGGTTCTCCACCTCCAGATAGAAGAGCATTCCAAATCTATTTCTAATGGTATGCTTACTTATGAGTGAAAGGTATTTGTAGGAGGCAGGGCTCTGAACTTCTATTCCTGTTAATAGGATTATACTTGTAAAGTGCTCCTAAACCATGGTTGAAAAGAGAGATTATAGTATTAAAGGTTTTACTTTGCAGAATACTGTACTATATTTCGGGTTGAACCAAAATGTTGAAATGCTAAAACTCATACTAAGTTATTATAATATTTCTAGTAAATTTTTCCAGGAAAAAGCTAAAGCAATTACCCTGTATGTTTTCATCCATCTCCAAAATCCTCTATCTGTGCTTTCATTTATTCAACATTCTTGAAAACTTGTTCAAATGCCTTATAATACATAAATAGACAAGAAATAATATATAGTCTTGGCCTGAGAAGGGGAAAAGAGCTCTAGGTGAATGAAATAACACATAACAGTGATTTGGATGCAAAACTGGGTTTGATGTGTTTAGAGAATTAAAAGTAGGTCTGGAGAATTAGCAGCTTTTCCAAAAATGACACACAAACATAAAGAGAAGGTCCAGATAGTCAAAGGCCTTGAATTCTAAGTAAAAAATCCTGTAGTTCTTTTCCTCCAGGCAAGGAGGAGTAATTGTCTCCTAAAAACAACTTTTTTAGTTTTCAAAGATTACCCTGATCATCACCCCCATGTGCCTGTCAACTTGTAAAACTATGGGGGTTTGTGTTGCTGTAATGCTGAAAGCTATGCCACTGGTATACCAGCAGGGCCACCCATGGTGGACAGGTTTCAGCTGATATTCCAGACTAGGACAGACTACTGAGAAGGAACTGACAATCCACTCTTGAAGCAATTAGCTATTGAAAACCATATGAATAGCAAAGAACTACAGTCAAATATGGTGTGCAAAAAAATTTCTCAAGTTGGAAGGCATTCAAGAAATGACTGGCAAAGAGTTGCCTTCTCAAATTAAGAGTAGACCTTAATAATGGGAATGAATTAAAGTCCCTGGAACCTCCTTTTGCTGATGTGGCATGACTCAACATGAGAAGAATCACAGTGGCTGCAACTATGACCTCAAATATAAAATGATCATGTGCATGGCATAATGTTGTATATTGTTTCTTTCTGTTGTACGTAGGGTCACTATGAGTAGAACTCTACTTGATGACACCTAACAACTGGTCATGTACAGAATAGATTAGATAGGTGAGATCAAGTTTGGCCTTTCTTTTGTTGCAGGCTCATTTATTATTATTTTAAAAATCAAATCTACTATGATATAATTTATATAAAATAGAATGCACCAATTTCTAATGGATGGTTAAATACTCCTAGAATAATGTACACACTACCACAAACAAGATATAGATGTTTTCACCACCAAAATGTTCTGTCCAGCCCACCTAATATCGGTCTGTTCCCTCTTGCCCAGCCCTCACATCTACCTCTCACCCAAGGAACCATGGATGTGCCTTTTGTTACACTGATTACCTTTGTATCTAGAATATCATATGATGGTATCATAGTATAATGGCACTGCAGTGTAAGTGTTGTTCTGGGTCAGGTTTGTGCTCTGAGTAATGCTTTTGAGTTTCATTCATATTGTCATGTGTAAAGCCAGTCCACGCCTTTTTGTGATGTGTTGTATTCTATTTTATGGATATGTCACAATGTGTTCTTTCCAATTATGTGTCTGTGGCCATTTGTCTTACTTTCCAGTTTCAGCTATTATAAGTAATGTGTCTATGAACATTGTGTATATGTTTTTATATAGGCATAAAATTTCATTTCTCTTACATACATACTTACCTGTAGCTATACCAGTGTGGCATCAGATCCTGTCAGAACTCAGAAGCTAAGCAAGGTCAGGCCTGGTTAGTACTTGGATAGGAGTCCACGTGGGAGCACCAGGTGCTGCAAGCTCTTGAGAAGGACCTAGCAACCCACTCCCAAAAAACAATCAGCCATTGAAAACCTATGAACAGCAGAGAAGGCCTCAATACTATTTCACCTGTTGTACACGGGGTTGCTGAGTTGGACACTGACTCGATGGCACCTAGCAACAACAACATATATACCTCAGAGTGGAATGGCTAGATCTTATGGTGAGAGTTTCTTTAACTATGTAAATAACTGCTAAACTATTTTCTAAAAGGGTTGTTACATTTTACATTTCCATCAGCAATATGAGAGCTCCTTTGCTCCACATCCTTACCATTGTGGCCATTGACACTCTTTCTAAATTTAAATATTCCAGTGGGTGTGTAGTGGTATCTCCTTAAGGCTTTAGTTTTCATTTCTCTAATGATTAATGATATTGAACAATATATTTGTGTAGGTTTTTGCCCTTCATGTATTGTTATTTGATGTTTGTTAAAATTGTTTTCATTTTTTTCTGATTGAATTACTATCCTCTTATTATTGAGTTATGAGGCATTTTATATATTCTCAAAGCAATTCAATTCTGAAATATGTGTTGCAAATATTTTCCCCCACTTATAGGCATGTGTTTGGGTTTATAAGTGATGTCTTTGAAGAAGTGGAACATTTAAATTTTTGACAGAATTGGACTCATCTAAATATTCTACCTAAAGGGCACAAATTGGTAAATGGATGAAAAAAAAAGACGATGTATCATAGATAAAAACATATATTTCAAATATATTTTTGTCACTGCAAATTGTTTATTAAAACACAAAGCAAAGGATGGTGAAAAACATCTTGATTTTTTTACTTTTTGGTGAGAGTGAGGTGAGACATAGAAGAGGTAGGGACAGATGAGACAGCCCAGAAGGAAAGAAAGCTCTGTCCACACCTCCTTCCCTGGCCTGCCAGGTTCAAAGCTCTCTCAAGTATATTTCACTGTGCTGCTGTAAAAGCATGTTGTGGCTACAAAGAATCAGTGTGGCCTCTGCAAGGAGAGGACCAGAAATTAGAGTAGGAGCTAGGAGGGCTGTTAAGAACTTAACACTTTCTCCAATACTTGGTACTGCATAGAACAGCCAGGCTTAGCTTGGTGGAGCAGGATTAGTTTCCTGACAAGCCAAGTTGGACCAATAATATACTTCAAATATAAAGATACAGATAGTTTGAAGGCATTTTGATGACTAGAAAAAGATACATCATTCAATGGAAACATATATAAAAAGATTTTTGTTGTTGTTAGGTGCCGTCAAGTTGTTGTCCAACTCATAGTGACCCTATGTAAAACAGGTGAAACACTATTAGTGCTTCTCTGCTATTCATAGAGTTTTCAATGGCTGACTGTTGGGAATGGGTTGTCTGGTCCTTATCCCAAGCCTGTAGCACCTGGTGTTCCCAGGCAGTCTCCCATCCAAGTACTAACCAGGCCGGACCCTGCTTAGCTTCTGAGATCTGAGGGGCTCAGGTGCCTCAGTGGTACAGCTGGAAGCATAAGAAGATTAGAGTAGCTATTTTAACATGTGATAAAAATTCTTTTAAGAAGAAAGGTATTATTAAAGATAAAGCAGGATATTTTATAATGATAAAGGGACAGTGTATAAGGAAGACATAATAATGTTAAATTTATTTGTTCCCAATTATAGTTTTGAAATCTATGGAGCATAAAATGAATGCTTATAGAATTAAAGAAAGATTTTGATGATTCTATAGTTACAGGAAGAGATTTTAACAGTTATTCCTCACTAATTGATAGAAATACTGGACATAAAACAGTATACCATTTCATTCTAATTAATTTGTATAGACCACTGGGCCCAAACGCTGAAGAAACACATTTTTTCATGCTCACATAGTACATTCATCCAGTTAAAGTATAATTCACTTCAATACATTTAAGCAAATAAAAATTATATGAAGTGTAATCTCTGACCATAACACATCAAAATTAGAAACTAAACAAAATAAAACATCTAGGAAAATCTCCCTTATATCTGTAAATTTTAAAACACACCTCTAAATAATTCATGGGTCAATTAACTTTTGACAACTTTTTTCTCAAATTTTAATTTTTTCAACAAAGAACAAACGATAAAATCTTCCCCAACTATTTTATAGAGTTATTGTAAGGATGAAATGAGGTAATGAGGAAAAGACTTCTTTGACTATCTGGAGGTTAAATACAAATGCAACATTCTCCAGAAATAAAGACTTGGAAACCTGCTCTTGTAATAGCAAAACTTTTGTAGCCAAAATCCAATAATGTGCCAAAGTGAAAGTATCATGGCCACTTTAGCCTCTGACTATCCTGGCATCATGACCTATGGCTGCCTTCTAAATCCTTTTATTTATGGCTGCTTTCCAAATCTAACTGTCATCACCACCATCACACCATCACTGGAATCTTCATGTGTCAAAGAGAAGAAAATATTATTCTTAAGGGAACTAGGTAATACTGTTCTTAAGTAGAAGGAGGTAAAGTATGTCAATTGATGGTGATTTTTATGATTTCTACAATTATCCTCTCTCCCCTTTATCTTTTTATTTTTCTGTTTCTTTCCTTCCTGTGCTCTTACGCTGTTTCTTTACTTTTTCTCTCACATTGTCTCCTCCTCCATCTCCATTCTAGCCCTATGATGGAATTCAAAACCTTAGATGATTCTTAGTTTATTTGGAAAAAATCCATTAAAAATTTTAAACACTGGTCTTGATGCTGAGTCCAAGAATAATAAAGTGACTTTAATCTTATATAATTCTGTTTCTTTGATGACTGATTATACTTTTGAATTTTAAGCCTAGATGAAGCCTATGAGAATTGCCTTGTGGATGGATTTTTCCCTTCTCTGACAACTGCATGTGACTTGACATAGTACTTCTCAACTTTTCTTTTGATGAATTGAGATTTGGCTCTAAACCTTTGTGATGTCTTCCAAGATCTGTTTATACCACGGTTTATACCACCTTCTTGGATCTCTCCCCTCCTCCCTTGTCTGCTACTCATCCTCCTCCTCCATGATTTCTCTCACAATGCTTCTCATTCTCATTTGGTTGTTGTTGTTGTTAGGTGCCGTCGAGTCGGTATCTGACCCATAGAGACCCTCAGAGGGTTTTCAATGGCTGACTGTTTTGGGATCGCCTTGGGAGTGGATTGCCAGGCCCTGCTCCCATTTTTGCGGTGCTGGGAATTGAACTCGGGACCTCAGAGACTGCAGTGCAGCGCTCTACCAACTGAGCTAAATCCCAGCCCCTTCTCATTTGGTTATCTGTGGGTTTTTGGCTTCTTTATACTCCCATTTCCTAAATCTGAACATTGTGTAAGAACATTGTTGGCATCATGCTTCCCTTTTGCATAGTTTCCTATCTGTTGTTATTGTTGTTGTTAGGTGCTGTCGAGTTAGTATCTGACTCATAACTACCCTTATAGGATTTTCAATGGCTGACTGTTTCAGGATTGCCTTGGGAGTGGATTGCCAGGCCCTTCTCCCATTTTTGTGGTGCTTGGAATTGAACTCAGGTCCTCAGAGACTGCAGCGCAGTGCTCTAACAATTGAGCTAAATCTCAGCCCATATAATGGGATTGTTGTTGTTGTTAGGTGCCGTCAAGTCAAGTCGGTATCCAACTCATAGCAACCCTCATAGGGTTTTCAATGGCTGGCTGTTTTGGGATTGCCTTGGGAGTGGATTGCCAGGCCCTTCTCCCATTTTTGTGGTGCTTGGAATTGAACTCAGGACCTCAGAGACTGCAGCGCAGCACTCTACCAACTGAGCCAAATCCCAGCCCCAGTTTCCTATCTAGGCTGAGTCAATTCTTAAAGAATATGATATTGCTCTTCACCCTTATCAGGCAAGACACTTCTAACTAAAAGAGTCACCTGTAAAGTCACCTTATAGTCCTGTCCAATACATCAGCAACTCCAGGTACAACCTGCTTTTGATCAGAAGAGAAAAGGAGACTAGTGATAGCTATTTTATTTTTAAATTTATCTTCTGTGGAGACCTCAGTATTTGACAGAATCTGGGTACATGAACAACATAATATTAGTGTATGTTGCAATCAGAGGGGAAAAGCAAGGGAATAGAAATAATAAATATTCAATGAGCTGGAAGTGACTCTTTCTTTGCCTACAAAATGGAACCAACAATACCTGACTAATGTGGAATGTCCTTCTAGATCTCTCTGATGTCACTACCCCATTTCAGGTTGAGTTATTGCACATGACCAATAGAATTATGTACAACAAGAACCCATTTTATTTAAATTATAGCATTCAAGACATTGTACTCAGAGCTTGACCAGTGTGGATATAATCCTCATGTCCATACTCTAAACTAGGGGCTATTGTTATCTCCATTGTGCAAATAATGAGCCAGTACTGAGTCTATGAAATCAAATAAACCAAACTTGCTATCTCACCAATTTTCTAGATGTCTCATGTTGGACAAGTTACTTGTTTCAGTATCAATATGTCCATCAGGAAAATTTTTTTCTTGGAAAAAGAGACCATTTTATGGACAAGTCATTAAAGTTCTTGAAGTAAAGTTCTTGAAGTAAAGCTCTTCAGTTAAAGTGTGATTAATCCTGAGGACAGGAGAAGAGTGCCTCTAGGGAGATATGAGAGTCAGTGATTGTAGGGACTTGGTCTTTTAAAGAAAACCAAGTAAGTTTAAATAGCATAAGTTTGCAACAGCAAGAAGGAAAAATGTAAAAATAGCTATGTCGTATAAACTCACATATCCATGTTGTGGAAACTTGTTGCTAGTTGCCAAGGAATCAAGTTAGACTGATAGTAACTCTGTGTACAACAGAACAAAATACTCCTGAACCCTTTGCCACACTCAGCACTATGTCAGTGCTTCTCTGCTATTTATAGGCTTTTTATGGCTGATTGTTTCCGGATTGTTCTTGGATTGTAATGCCAGATCTTTCTTCCATTTTTGTGGTGCTGGTAATCAAACCAAGGGTCTCAGAGAGCACAGACCAGCACTCTACCAACTGAGCTAAGCCCCTGCCCAAGCAATGATTAGCCAAAATTAAATTAATTAAAGACACGAACCAAATAACTAAGTGTGCAAGGAGACATAAGAATAGGTGTGGCTTAATTATTAGATTCTGCAGAGTTGAGGAAGATGGTTTTTGGTAATCAAATTTAAACTGGCATAAAACATAAGGGTAATCTAAATTGTTATTATTATTTTTTTTTTGCTTTAAGAGTTTTGAATACTATAAAGAAGATGATAATGCATTTTCTTTTTGAGAAATAAGGGAACCCAAACCCTGACTGCCACTTAGATCTATGATCAATGAAAGTTATCAGAAAATTAATCATTTTCCTAAGTGGGACAACAGATGAGTTCTTAAATACCATGTATCAAGTAGGGCTTGGGAAGTCTAATTGCTATATTAAGACTTTCTGAATCACTATTAGACAGTCTTGGATAGGATATATAAAATCTTTTTTCCTTTTTGAAATAATAAAGAAATAATACCATTTAAATGTATTTTATAGAGATAATATGGTTTAATAAAGTGTTCAAATTTATTGAATATTTCAAAATTGTATAGCAATGTAGCATATAATTATTTGTGTGATGGAGAGTAGTATTAATAATTCTTTTTTAATGATATAAGAAATTTTACATTACTATCACAGTAAAATCCTTATAAGTAATAAATTAATATTATTTCTTCTACTGTCCTTTCTCTTTCTTGAAGAGTAAACTATGCATTCAGATAGAAAATATCCATGTCAGAAAATGTGGAGATTAGTCAGAAATAAATTAGCAAACTTCTCCATGAATATAAAAATACCCAACATGAAAATATACTTTCATTTGTGCTAATTTCTATTATTTTAAAAGTTATATGAGCCTGCAGCTGCAGCCCTGTGGCATCCAATCCCGTTAGATCTCAGAAGCTACACAGGATCGGGCCTGGTTAGTACCCGGATGGGAGACTGCCTGGGAACACCAGAAGCTGTAGGCTTGGGAGAAGGACCTGGCAACCCCCTCCCAAAAATCAATCTGCCATTGAAAACTCTATGAACAGCAGAGAAGCACTGACAATAGTGTTTCCCCTGTTGTACAGAGGGTCACTATGAGTCGGATACTGACTCAACGGCACCTAACAACAACAACAACAAACGTTATATGTGGAACTGTGTCACGGACAATGCATCTAAAAGAATTTCTTTTTTGGTACAGTATAATCAAGTCAAAGGAATCAAGTCAAATCAAAGGAATAACCAATATGTAGCTGAGAGACATTTTGCTACATCAGAATTAATAAGAAGAAATCTGATTTCAATTCATAGTAGCCTATCCTTCTGATTTTTAAATTAGAGAATCATTTCCTAATCTCAGAAAATAAGCAAGTTGAGAGAGAGAGAGAGAGAGGAATTTCCTTCTTGCCCTACCTATTATAATAGGTAATGGAAATTTAAGCCCACATTTCCAGTGACTAAACAGTAAGTGAAAGAAATTATTGATGCCTGAAAGAGTCCTGTTGTGCTGTTCCTCTTGGGCCTTTATATATCTCTACCACATAAGAATGAAATATCAGATCTGAATGTGGTATTTCCATTTCGGAGCAGAACACCAGCTGTCTTCTTAAATTTCCATGCCACTTAATCTAGCTCTAAGCTTGGTTAGCTTTCAATTCACAGAGACGGCAACAACAGCTACACAGGGTCACATTTTCAGCAAGGTCTCTGAGGTAATGAAGAGTACAAAGTATGCTAATAAAACAGCAACTAAGTTAATTCCTTGAGGCAGGTGCAAATATGTGCTATCAGAAACACCTTTTCATACAGTACAACAAATGACCTGTGAATGAAGGAGTTAAATGTTGCAAGCCAAGAATTTTAAAGTTTCCCAGAATTGTCTGGGGATTACCACTCAATTAGCTTTGCTGAATCTGATTCTGAATTTATTACCCTGCAGGTTTGCTTCCATTTCGTAAGCACTTGGAGGGTCCAACTGCCCAAGATGGTCATTTAAAGAGTAAGTTACCTCAAAATAATCTGTATCAGCCATCTAAATGCACAAAACTAACCAGTGAAAGATAAAGCACTGACACACCTATCCTAATCACCACTAAGACTTTTTTAAAATAAGTTGTTTGTATGTTTACCACAGGGTCCCTCATGCCTATACAAGTTCAAATGAAAGCTGGGCACAGTGGCACACATCTGGAATCCCAGCAGCTGGGGAGGCGGAGGCAGGAGGATCATAAGTTCGAGACCAGAGGTAGTCTGTGTAATTTAGCAAGACCCTGTCTCAAAAAGTAAAAAAAGTGGGCTGAGGGTGCAAGCTCAGTAGTCCAGCACTTGCAAAGCATGCAAGCGTGAGTCCCTGGGTTCAACTCCCAGTACCACAAAAGAGAGAGAGAGAGAGAGAGGGGGGGGGGAGAAATTTAAATGGGCATTTAATCAATCCTTTAAAGAATTCAAGTACTTTTGTCTTTATATGATGTAAAATGATTAAGTTGAGGATATTCTCCTGAATCATTTCTAAGCTGACTCCCTACCATGTACTTATCAGAGAAGATGTTTATTAACATTAAATGTATAACACATAAGCAATACAGAAAATATGTGGAAAACAAAAATTCTGAATGTTACCAAGAATTCACGCCACCACTCATAGGCATACTTATTCATTTTGAAATGAATAAATACCTAATAGACATAACCCACAGTAAATTATAGAACTAGAATCACAAAACATTAATGCTACAGTTTGTGCAGGTATATTGCTCTCTATTTGCCACTCTAATGCTATATACCCCAAAACCCACAATGATAACAGTCATTGATAATGATGACAATCATTGATAAATGATGACAATCATTTATTCTCATGTCAGTCGATCATATGGCCTGGCTCTGCTTCATGGTTTCACATGAGACTGCTTCATGCTGTGAGTCAGGCTATGAATCAATCTAAGGGTGCCTTATGAGTCTTCTTCTAGACCCCCAGCTTCCTTGGAATGTTCCTGTGATGACAGAAATTTGGAGCCCACACATGCTTACTTATCTCACATTCCATTGGCTGAAGCAAATCACAAAGAGGAGGAGAAATATATTCCCCTCAAAGAAGTGGGTAGAGAAGTGATAACTGCTGAATAGTAAGTGATTAAACTCAAGCTGTAAATAAGAGACCAACTTCCTTATTTCACAGAGATTAATACAGGAGACATGAGTGCGCGCGCACGTGCGCGCGCGCGCGCGTGTGTGTGTGTGTGTGAGAGAGAGAGAGAGAGAGAGAGAGAGAGAGAGAGAGGCTTATCCAAGAGCAAATTACATGTTAATTTAAAAACTGGAATAATAATAATATATCCATATTTTCTAATAGGAAATCCCTCTGAAGTTTAATGTAAATGCTTTATATTATATTCTGAACTCCCCTAGAAACAGACATATTTTTATCAAGCAATATAATTAACTATTGCATCCTGAGTGCTCATTGGAGGCAGTAAGAAGGATATGTTTTAAAGTTTTTAAAATTGATATCCCTCTCCTCCATATTCAGTAGACACACAGGTGCACACAAATACATGTACATGTCCACACATATACACTAGAGGCAGGGAAGGAAGGAGGAAAGGGCAGAGAGAAAACATGAATGCAGAAATACAATTATTTACCAAATTACAGCATTCAGTGAATTTGGAGCTACAGTTGTTTTTGGTTTTCTGTTTGTTTATTTGTATTTATTTATTTTTGTTTCTCCTATGAGTTTAGGAATATCATGGACATAGTGGAAGCTGCTGGGTAGGTTTCCTTATGAACTCTGTTATTTTGTTAACAAGAATGTGAGGTGTCGATTGGTAATCAGGGCAACAAATTTAGTAGAGCCAAGAATTTGTATTCCTTCTACAGTAGAAAGGGAAAACAATTTTTTTTTAATTTATAAGACTTTTTTTTCTCTCAAGGAAGCAGGATGTGCTGACAAAATAGGTTAATCAGAAGCTATAGAAAGTAAGAACATTTTCTCTCTTGACATAAACCGTATGAATATCAAAAAAGGAATTGCTACAACTGAAAAAAAAATACTATTACAGCTGTGACTGGTGATATGTACTGAACAGCCTGCAAATCTCACCTCGCATCACTCCGGAATTCTTACCACACATTTACTGAACTGCAGATGGTCTTGCTTTTCTAATAGCAGATAGCTCTAAACTGTCAGAATTACCCAAGACTTAACTTTTTAAACAAGTTTCAGAAGATTCCTACAGATTCCTTCTTTAATACAATGAATGTAGAAATCGACAGATAGTTGACATACATACCCTCTAAGCAAAGCAATATACTTTGATTGAGATATGCTATGTTGCTTCATTAAAGAAGATACAGTTATATCGATATAAGTCTAAAAGACAAAAGGCAAATTCATACTTTCTTCACAATAATGATTCTGCTCTTTTCAGGATTTTGTGTTGTCTCTCTTTCTAATTTATGTTTTGATTTTTCATAGATTTACAAGGGAATACCATGAAGTTTATCTGCCAAATGTTTTCATTGCTCTGGCTTCCTATTAAATTAACGGGAGAATGTACACTTCAATAGAAACCCTATATTCTTCCTATAGGCATAACGTTGGTGTAATTTCAGAGTACTGGCTTTTAAGCCCAAAGGACAAGTGAGAACATATGTTGGGTTGTTTTTCTTGTTTCTTATTTATTATAATCACTGATGTCTGTTTCCATATGTTTTCTCCTATATAGTACATGAGCAAATGATGGGATGAACAATGACACTGTTCCCTAAATAAGAGCAAGGGTCCTGACAGGGGGCTAGATCTGATTTCATGTGAAAGGATCCCTGTATCACTGCTAGAGCTCAGTTAGCAGCATCTCCACCTGGAATATTGACTGGGTTCTCTACAAGAACTAGAGGTATTTGTTATACTCACCTGGCATTACTGACCAAGGAAATCACATCTCTTAATTCCTGTTATTGCCAGTCAGTTTTACTGACTCTAAGGCTGGAGCTCTACAGCCAGCTGTTTAGCTGATCCTTGTTATTAGTCAGAAAGTAAGGGTGAGAGATGCAAATCTGAGCAAAGCTTTTTTCCAACATTGGAGTGGAGGGAGCAAAACTTAAGCACATGGAAACCTCAAAACAATCATTTTGTTGCACACAGAGCAGGAATTGTCTGGGATAAGAGGGTTATGGGCATCTAAAAAAAGCATGCCTCATTTTCTAAAATGTTTAGAAAAACGATCATTTTAATGTGAAAATGTCAGCAATCTGGCAAAGAAAAAACTTTTTCAAAAGGCATTCTAGTCTGTTATAATGTCCCAATATGGGACAAATGTGGTATTTTTCCAATTTAGTCACTTGGGAAACAATCAGCTACAAACATTTTAAAAGATCTGATACATGCCTGAGTTCATAGCAGGATTCTATTGGTAATCTTTGCAGCTAGGATTCTTGAGTAGAAGAAATACATTGCAACCAGGAAGTAGAAGGATATGAGGTAGCCTGTAGCCATGCCATCCTGGCATCCAATCTCGTCAGATCTGGGAAGCTAAGCAGGGTCAGGCGTGGTTAGGACGTGGATGGGAGACCACTTAGGAACACCAGGTGCTGAAGACTTGAGAGAAGGACCTGGTAGCCAACTCCCAGGAAACAAGCAGCCATTGAAAATCCTATAAAGAGCAGAGACACACTGACAATAGTGCTGGGCATGACACAGTATTGGTGAGTGTTTCATCTATTGTATATAAGGTTGCTATGAGTCAGACCTGACCTGACAGCATCTAACAACAACAACAGAATGGTATATAGTTATTTATGAAAGAAAAAGAGTTTATTTGTAGTTCTGTTACTATTAGTCATAAAGCAAAAATGCCTTAATAGGAACAATATTAACTCTACATTTAACATCTTTCAGAATGCTTGTCATAGGACTCACAACATAAGCCCACCCACTATTCATCCACCCTTCACTCATTTAGTGTAGTTGTTCAAGGGAAATTCATTAAGGATGATCTACAATAATGGATGGTTTGTATACTGTACCCATTGACTATTTTCCCAGTCTCTCCTCAGTAGAACTTCCTACTTTGCCCATGTTCTGTGTGTGTGTGTGTGTGTGTGTGTGTGTGTGTGTGTATTATATGTATACTATATTTCCTTTAGCCTATATCTGTAGCCCTGTGGCATCCAATCCCATCAGATCCTGGAAGTTAAGCAGGGTCAGGCCTGGTTAGTACTTGGATGGGAGACCGACACCAGGTGTTGTAGGGAACACCAGGTGCTGTAGGGAACACCAGGTGCTGTAGGCTTGGGAGATGAACCCGGCAACTCACTCCCAAAAACCAATCTGCCATTGAAAACCCTATGAACAGCAGAGAAGCACTGACAATAGTGTTTCGCCTGTTGAATGCAGGGTTGCTAAGAGTCAGATACTGACTCAATGGCACCTAACAGCAACAACAACAAAGTTTAGAAGGACATCATGTTTGGGAGAGTGGCAGGTCAACAACAACAAAAAAGGAAAGCCCTCAACTAGATGAATTGACACAGTGTCTGCAACAACAGGCTTAAAAATAAATAAGATCCTGTGCCTGGCACAGAATTGGGGAGTGTTTCATTCTGCTATACATAGGGTCGCCTGCAGCCATAGCCCTGTGGCATCGATCCCATCAGATCTGGGAAGCTAAGCAGGGTCAGGCCTGGTTAGTTCCTGGATGGGAGACCACCTCGGAACGCCAGAAGCTGTAGGCTTGGGAGAAGGACCTGGCAACCCCCTCCCAAAAATCAATCTGCCATTGAAAACCCTATGAACAGCAGAGAAGCACTGACAATAGTGTTTCCCCTGTTGTACAGAGGGTCGCTATGAGTCAGATACCGACTCGATGGCACCTAACAACAACAACAACATACATAGGGTCACCATGAGTCATACCTGAATCAACAGCGCCTAACAACAAAACAACAACAAAATTTACACAAACCCACCAGAATAGTGGAGCTGGCAGAAAGATGTATTGTATTGTTCCATATCCTTAAGCGGCAAGTAAATTAAGACTTTAAAAATAATGAAATAAAAACAGGGTTCAGGAACAATTATACATGATTCTGTAATAATCTCTAATCTTCCTACCCACTAATATTAAAGGGAAAGAATTAAACATCCCTACATCATTGATGGGGCTGGGATTTAGCTCAGTTGGTAGAGCGCTGTGCTGCAGTCTCTGAGGTCCCGAGTTCAATTCCCAGCACCGCAAAAATGGGAGAAGGGCCTGGCAATCCACTCCCAAGGCAATCCTGAAACAGTCAGCCATTGAAAACTCTATGAGGGTTGCTATGAGTTGGATACCGACTTGACGGCACCTAACAACAACAACAAGTTCTTTTAGGGTTGGGATTTAGCTCAGTTGGTAGAGCACTGCGCTGCAGTATCTGAGGTCCCGAGTTCAGTTCCCAGCACCGCAAAAACAGGAGAAGGACCTGGCAATCCACTCCCAAGGCAATCCCGAAACATTCAGCCATTGAAAACCCTATAAGGGTCGCTATGAGTTGGATACCGACTCGACGGCACACAACAACAACAACAACAACAACATTGATGTCAGAGCACTTTTTATTATCAAGAATAGTGATAATGGGACTACCTTTAAATACAATTTTAATGATCATAAAAGAATAAAAATGCAGATAGAGTCCTATTTTACTATTGATTCTGCTTCTGATGGCTTATGCCATGAATTACTAAATCATCAGCCAGCTGACTCGTCCTCACCAAGGTTCCCTGAGCTATTTGCACAGACAGCAGAGCCAAAGGCCCTATATGCATTACTCCATGTCCTTACAGAGATGAGTAACAAGTTTAAAGAGGTTCTTTACTGCCTCTGGTCTAAGGCCTTCACCCCCTTCCTTCTGTTTCTAGCTTTGATGCCAAATCAGTCAACTAATCAAATGAACAAACTTTGGAAGATAAACAGAATGAAAAAGAGTAGACGAACAAAATTTTTCTGTAAAGAACACTCACTGTATGATCTTTCCTCTGCGTTCCAAGTGGCCTTACATGACAATATTTCTAAAACTTTAATATGCCAGCAAATCTACTAGGATTGTGTTAAAGTTAAGATTCTTATTTCATCTGCCTTGTAGCAGATAGCCCAGATTCTGCATTTCCAACAAGGTCCCTGGTGATGCCAGTGGCCCTCACTTTAAGTATAAAGGTTCTAAGACACAGTGTGAGGACAGTATTGATATCTCTTCCCAAGTTAGATAAATGCTCCAGACTATACTAATCAAATGGGACAAAAAGAAAGTGGAAGGGGTCCTTAACAGAGGAAATCCTAAATACTATTCAAAAAAAGCCCATCACACAGATGTAGGGGAAGTCAGCTTCTAAATCTTATGGGTGAATGACATCTGGGCTTTGACAAATATCTCAAATGTGGTTCCAGAGTAAAATAAAGGGAAAGGGAAGTTGGATTCCCTTGTGGTCATTCTTACATAGAATTTCTCATCAGAATACTTTGTGGAATTTTTTAAGGAAATAATTTCTTATGACTCAACAAAACCATCGAATAGTACTTTGTTGTGTAGATTCAGATCTATGTGCATTAACATAACTCAATATATGATTCTAATACCTTTTGATTAAGAACCTTGGAAGAGTAATTACAAATATTGCATCAATTTATTATGATGAGGCTCTGTTTATATCAAGTTCCATGCTAGCAGTTCCTCACTGTTAGGTTGGTGGTAACCTGAATTTATTTTATATATAACTTTTTAAACATATATATGTATGTATGTATATATATATATATATGTGTGTATATATATACACATATATATATGTGTGTGTATATATATATATATATATACATATATATATATATATCTCCATTTTGATAGGTGCCACCTTGCTGATATATGGAAAAACATTATTTTTGTACATTACCCACATATATTTCACATGATTATGTATTTTATACAAAAATATACAATTTAACATTTTCAAAAGTGCCATGAGTAATCTAACTGATCTAGCGATCAGGATTCTTTTCTAGGTATTTCATATTTGAATATTTCTTAATAGTTTACAATTTATGTCTGTGAATAATAGCAAATTTAATCCTGAAACAACTTGATAAAATGAATGCTATTATTTTCTCCTTTACAGATGATGAAACTGAGACAGATGAGTATTTACCCAAAGTCACAAAAAAGAACTTAAATAAATTTTATCATATATTTATTTTCAACCTCTATGATATACTACTAGCTTCTAGGCACTGAAAGGAATGTTGAACAAATAAATCTATTGTTTAAATCTTATAGAAAAATGTTTTCATAAAAAAATCTTAAATGTTTGATTTAAAATTTGCTATCTTGACCAGGAGAGGAATTTGACTAATATTGTCTTTCTGACATTATATTATTCATCCTCTATTCTCCAGGCAAAGGCCAGATTGAGAGTTGAGTAGCAGAAGGAGATGAAATGAGAATAAAATAAAAACCATTTCACTGGTAACAGGGAACTTCTAGAACAAAAAATTTTAAAAGGGTTATTTTATCACCATCTGTGAGAAATTCCATTTCTATGACAAAAAGTTTTAAAATAATTCATGGAGAAAATTTTGCTCTAAACTGTGAAAAATATTCCTTAATAGAAGGATATGGAAATTGGTAGACTAGTCAACAAAGTCACCATTTTCCTATGACATAATCTCGATGTCACTGAAGACAACTGAGCCTGTGGTTGGCCTGTGGGAGAGAAGAATACATTCACATCTAAGTTATTGTCCCAGAGATTTTACCTCTTAAAATATATTTGTGCAATTACAAAATTCTTTAGTAGCTGGATGCCATTCTTCTTGGGCCAACAGCTGTCTCTCATTTTTTTTTCTCTGTGGAGCCAATGTTTATTTATATTAGATGACTAAGTTACTAGTCATTTGACACTTGTAGCTTATCTTCTTTAGCTGAAAAGGTTAAGTTAATGCTTTCTCCACTACATATTAGAGATAGTTTTGAGAATAGTAGTTTCTTACAAGTAAAAGGCCTGCAGCCATAGCACTGTGGCATCTGATCCCATTGGGCATGCTTAGTACTTGGATGGGAGACCACCTGCGAATACCAGGTACTGTAGGCCTGGGAGAAGGACCCAGAAACCCATTTGCAAAAATCAATCTACCACTGAAAACCCTATGAATAGCAGAGAAGTGCTGACAATAGTTTCACCTGTTGTACATAGGGTCACTGTGAGTCAGACACCAACTCAATGGTACCTAACAACTAGTAAAAGATTTAGAGCATGACATTCTACTCACAGATTCCTAGTCTAATTGCTATGGTATTATTTTAGGCAGGAAGGTAAATTTGTTCCTTATTCTTCTAGTGTAGCTGAGAACATTCCAAGATTTTAAACGGGATGACTTGGTAGACTTTGAGAAACACTCTGTCTGTAGCCTGATGAATGTTGAACTCCAGGCAGAGAGATCAATGGAGAAGCTGGTGCTATGGGTGAAAAGAGAAGTCCTAGTGTGCTGTAGTGTATATCAGCACATTGTACCAATTATTATCAAAAGGGAATCATGACAGTTACCATCACAAGAAAAGGAAGGAGAGAGAGACAGAGAGAGAGAGAGAGACAGAGAGAGAGAGAGAGAGAGAGAGAGAGAGCGTGTATGTGTGCACGTGTGTGTATGTGAAGACTGAAAAGCTGAAATAGAAAGGATCTGGGGCCAGGGATGTATATCAGTGGTAGAGCACTCAGCTAAGTGTATGCAAAGCCCTGGGTTTGATTCTCAAAACAGCAAATAAACAAACAAACATCAACACCCAAAGTGTAAGAGATTTAACACTTAAGCTATCCTAGAGCATGGAGTTCCACTGAACTCCAGAAGTGACACATTTATTAGCTATCCTGTCCCTTTATGGTATTGACACAGAAGGTGGGAAATGTGGGCAACTTAGATGGAAATAGAGCTGTGAAGCCAACTGCTTGTCCCATACCAGACTTGGAATTCATGGGCCTTCCTCCATCCACCATATGATTATACAACTTCTGTTACTATCTCCCTTCCCTCTTCTGGTGATAACATTTTTCCTATTTCTAAGGCACCGCATCACTTTCCTGACTTTCTCATCTTCTCTACTTGAGCAAAAACCTGCTCAAAAGAAGAGTTAGTTACTCTAACTAAACTACTACAGCAATATCACAGAAAAATTTCATAAAAAAGATTATCATCATTGAAAAAGAAAACTAGGAAAACATAACAACTAGGTAATTTTCTTTTTAAAATTATCATACTTCCATTTGACATGGCATAGAACAGATTCCAACTTTTGTAACACTTGATCTGTAGTGACTTTCCACTGCAGTACGATGTCTCCTACATGAAAGTTCTCAGTAAATGTTGACTGACTGATAGACAGTTAGAAAGTGACTTAAGAGAATCTCTTTTAAAGTCTAACCACTGTTTTCTTCTATAAAATTAAAAATGAACAACTATCCCTATCTAAGAATGGAAAATACAAGCAGACCAGATAGGAATGGGAAAGGGATTGGCAGGTGGGAAGGAGGCTGAGAAAAGGGAAGGGGAAAAAACGTAGAGGGATAATAGGGAGAGGAAAAATTCAAAATACAGAATGCAACTATATGAATACATAAAAAAAGGAAGGAAAAAATCAGTGAAAATATAACCTGTGATTACATACAATTTTCACTACATATTAATTACAATTCCTACTTTTTTCTTTTCTTCTTTAGTTCATACTATTATGTAAAATATGTACAATGATGAGTATGTAAGCAAAATTGATTTAATAGTTGCATAATGGATATAGCAGATGACTTATTACTCTGTACCCCACGAACATTTATAAATAAAAACATATTCTCTTGCCTGCTCAATCCACTGAAATATGATATATATATGTTGTTGTTAGGTGCCGACAAGTCAGGTCGAACTCATAGTGACCCTATGTACAACAGATGACTACCCAACACTGTGTCATGACCAGCATGATTGTCAGTGCTTCTCTGCTATTCATAGAGTTTTCAATGGCTGATTGTTTATGGGAGTGGGCTTTGAGGTCCTTCTCACATGATAGATCTGCTTGCTGAAAGTGAAGAGGATTTAAAACATTTACTGATAAAGATCAGAGACCATAGCCTTCAATATGGGTTGCTACTAAACACCAACAAGACAAAATCCTTACTATTGGGTCACTATGCAACTTCACAATAGATGGAGAAAAGATTGAGGTTGTCCAAGATTTTGCTTTGTTTGGCTCTATAATCAACACCCATGGAAGCAGCAGTCAGGAAATCAAAAAACACATTGCTCTAGGAAAAGCTGTGGCAAAAGATCTCTTTGGAGTATTGAGTCAGACTGGACTCGATGATACCTAACAACAACTACAACCTTAAAATATGAAATTCTGGATCCAGGATCTGAAAAGAATCAGTTCTCCATCTGCCTCCATCCTAATACCCCTCCCAGGAAATCAGATCTTTTAACATTGAAGCTAGCCTGGTTAGAGTAGGAAGAAGTTCTAAAACTCTGACATCACATTGGTAGGAAGTATTCTTCACTCAAGAAGAACATATGTATGCATCACATTAGGTACAAGGAAAAAACCAATGTTAGACAAGGCGCTTTGTCCATTTATTATTTCTGCCATTTGCAAAGCTCCCAGGTTTAACCAGGCTCACTTTGTCCCAGTATTCTCCTGGAATCTGTCATGGGGGTTCTCCATCTGCTTTTCACCAGTATGGTGACACATCCATTCAGAGAGTTCAACAGCAGACATTCCTCAAGGCCTTAAGTTAAATTTTGTAGGTCAGATGTCCAATATCTAATGTCTAAAGTTAACTTGTTACCCTTTCCTAGAAACAAGAAAGAAAGATTAACACTTGTTCTATTTTGGGAATTTTATTAAGTATTCAGAAAATAGTTTCCCCCAAAACTCTCTGAGTTATGTACCTCAGAGGAAAAGAAACCTAAAACTTAAATAACAAGCTCACCATCATAGACCTAAAAGAGCAGAGTATGTCTAGAGAATGAGCCTTTGACCATGATGCCTCTCATAGCTAGCTGGAATTCCCACCTGGGGAAACATCTTTGATTATGATTCCACTTTCCAGTCCCTTTCCATGCAAATTTCCTCACCCACAGGGTGTTTAATTCTGTTTAATTGAATAGTAATTTTCTATACTAAACACTAGACATTTCTTTTTTAAAAAATTTAGCTAATATTCTTTCTTCTAAATTAAAAATTCAAGAAAAATATAGGGAAAAATAGAATGAGATCAGATAGGAAATTAAGAACTCCTCTAACAACTGATTACAAAAATTAAAGAGTCTAATTAATTCAGTTTACAAAGGCATTGTTGAGTGCCTATTCTTTGTCAAACATTATGCTGGACACGGATTGCAAAAAGGTCTTTGCATTAGGAAACTAATTATATCACCCAGGAGTTCTTTTACATTAATAGGAATAAAGTATAGCCCAGTAGGACTCAGTATGACAATTTTCTACTCATTTTGTGGTAGCTTGCTAACTGATAATCTCAGTTAACTGACCTCACTGGTTTAAACCATTCTCAACAATTCCTTTACAGAAAGTGAGTTTGAAAACGAGCCATTGTCTCCTACATCAGGAAAGTTTTATCTGGGAAGCAGCCATTAACCATAAATAGACTTTATATCACTCAATTTCACTACCAACAAAAGGTCAGATTTAAAAGCCTTTATTAATGTTATTTCCTTTCAAAAAGAAAGCTGTTCCTGTCAAAAGAATAAGCCATAGAATTAAAAAATGATCATTGGTTCCTCCTTTGAATCTAAATTTACTATTTTTAATCTCTCTAGACCTGTGCTTGCCAGTGATTGAGGTCTAGTAGCACATCACAGGTTTACATATGTAGATCTATCCATCTTTGTAATATCTAACAAGACAATCTATATAATATAGATATAAACATGGATATGCCTGAAGCTGTAGCCCTGTGGCATCCAATCCCATCAGATCTCGGAAGCTAAGCAGGGTCGGGCCTGGTTAGTACCTGGATGGGAGAACACCTGGGAACACCAGAGCTGTAGGCTTGAGAGAAGGACCTGGCAATCCCCTCCCAAAAATCAATCTGCCATTGAAAACCCCTATGAACAGCAAAGAAGCACTGACAATAGTGTTTCCCCTGTTGTACCGAGGGTCGCTATGAGTCAGATACTGACTCGAAGGCACCTAACAACAACCACAAACATGGATAGGGGCTAGGGTTTAGCTCAGTTGGTAGAGTGCTGCCCTGTACTCTCTGAGGACCTGTGTTTGATCCCCACCACTGCAAAAAAATGGAAGAAGGATGTGGCAGTCCACTCAAGAAACAATCCCAAAACAAAGCCATTGAAAACCCTCCGAGGGTGGCTATGAGTAGGGTGGACTCAAAGGCTCCTAACAACAGCAACAACAAACGTGGATGTTTTTATTAGAACAACTGTACATAATTTTGTTGTTCATTCCTAAAAAAATTGTTTAACTTAAGAGACTCCCTAAAACAATGAGGTGAGTAAAGCATAGATTCCCTTTGAAGAAAAGATATTTTCCATTTAAGTGTCATCTAATCAAGAATCAGTGTGATTCCTCTTTGAACAGAGGAAGGTTATCTTTTAGAAGATTTACAATAGACTCTTCTCAGTGATAGATGGTCTCCAAGGACACTTTGTTAAGCAAACTAGAAGCATAATGAGAGTAATAGATAAGAATTTGCTCTTCCACAAGGCCCAGTCTGCCTCTTGTCTATGAGGAACTCATCTGTTAGGAACCATTTTTCATCCCCAGGATCTGTAGTGGTCAAATTGACTCCTGCTGCCTGAAGTTGCAAGTGGTTAATTCAGATTCTTTAGTTAGTTCAGACTCATGGTGAGCATCTCTGTTCTTTTTCTGAATCTACTCATTTAAATAGGTCAGGATAATGAGTAAAAGGGAAAAAAACAAACTGAATTTCAGCTACAGCTTGACCCTCCTTTCCCAAACATTGTCAGAGCCCGTCTTACAAAAGACTGGCTGGCTTTGTGCATCATTTAGGAAAATGACTATCTGACTCCAGCTGGAAAAGTGATCATTCTCCAAAATTTTACAAACAATAAGCCAAGATATTTTTAAGCCTTGATTTTACTTGTAGTAGACACACAATAAAAAAACTACTATAGTGTTCATGGTTGTTAGCCAAGGACATAGTACTGCCAGAAAGTTGAAATCTTACCTTGTTTGCAGCCAGCAGGATTTCTCCTGGCAATCCAGGGCTCCTTTAAATGCAGACAGGAATGGAGTTGCACAGCCAGCATTCTCCTTGTGGGGCAAGAAAGGCTGTGCAGAAGTAAATGCAGAACATAACTGCTTAGGAAGTGAGCTCTTGATCTTTGTTGTCTCAACATCTAATTTATACAAAGAATGAATTAGTTGCTCACAACACAAGTACATTAAGATCCACAGCACAAATACATTAAGATTAATGAACAATGTTGATGAATAAGAACTCCTAAGTATTATGAGAGGCAGTTTATAAGTTTGTTATTTGGGGGGAAATGAATTTATATAATGCATGTTAATAAAAGAGAAGAGTTGCCAGGCATGGTGGTGCACACCTATTATCCCAGCTACTTGGGAGGTAAATGCAGGAGGGTCGCAAGTTCAAGGGCAGAGGCAGCCAGCATAGTTTAGTGAGACCTAGCTCAAAATAAAATGTAAGAAAGGGGCTTAGAGTGCAGCTCAGTGGTAGAGCATTTGCAAAGTATGTGTTAGGCCCTGGGTTTAGCCCCCAGCATTGCAAAATATAAAATATAAAATAAAATAAAATAAACCTTTAAAGAAAGTCTAAATGCATTAGGCATCTGCAGTATTGTGTTCCTTAGTTTTGCTATGCAAAATCCAAGCCTCAAATACAACAACAAGCATATCTTCTTCACATGTCTACAGAAAAGCTGGGGTGACTCTGCTTTGAGCTATAAACTGGGTGGGCCTGGGCCAAAGGCTGCAGGTATTTGTGGTATCTTCTCCTGACAGAGGTGAGAACTCATACCACACAGATGAGAGAGATGGTTCTTAAAGTGAGATGTGCCTGTCTCCCTTTAGCTATATGACTGAGCCTCCGGCTTTTTTTTTTTTTTTTTTTTTTAATTTTAAGTACTGGGGGTTGAACCCAGGGCCTCATGATTGCATGCTTTGCAAGTGCTAGACCACTGAGCTTCACCCTTAGCCCATTTTTTTTTTTTTTTTTTACTTTTTGAGACAGAGTCTCACTAAATTACACAGACTGCCTCTGGTCTTGAACTTGTGACTCTCCTGCCTCCGCCTCCTGAGTTTCTGGAATTACAGGCATGTGCCACCATACTGGGCTTAAAATTTTTTTTTTGGAACAGGGTCCTCTCTAAATTTCTCAGGCTGCCTCGGTCCTTGAACTCACAATCCTCTTGCTCAATTTCTCAAATCACTGGGATTACAGGCGTGCACCATGGTGCCCAGTTCTGAGCTTTAGTTTTAATATTTAAAATGGGGATATTACTTGTGTTTCCTCATATGACAGGAGTGAAGATTAAAAGAGTTATTACATATATGTGGATTACAACTTGCTGTATAATAAATGGTCAGTGAAAACAAGTAACTACCTGTAAGTGTAATGTGGCACGGCTTTTTGAGTGTCAGCTTATTTGTCTCAGGTGCATTTTTCATACTCTGCTCTCTCACTGGCAACTCAGAGTTCTCTTCTCTTCCCAGGAAATGCCTAAAGCAGAAATAAAACAGTCAAATGGAATATTGGCCTCATTTAAGAAAGATTTGGACACATGTTTATAGAGTGGCAGAGGGCCTCCTAGAGGTTCTCAGAGCCTAAATTAGTGGTCATTATTTCTAAAATTCCCAATTTTTTTTGAAAACGAAGTCTCCTTTTCCGCATCTTAACTTGACATCCAACATATTTCATAATGAATTAGACATAATTTCTCACATTTAATAAATATGAATTTATTAAAATGGGATTATAATAGTCCTTAATATCCAGCAACATTTAAATAATATAATGACTCGAAACAGTACATCAATCATTTCTTCATTGATGTTTAGAATTTTATATCTTTTACCTTTTCTTCTGGAATTCATATTTCACTTCTATATTTTACTATAAAATATAATCTATTTTTATGCTCAAAGGGCTTATTGCTAATGCTGCCATTATTCTTTGCAAAGGAAATATATGAAAAATGGAAAAGATTTCTTTGACCAAAGAATTGTAAACATCAATATTTTTTCTGAGCTTGAGTTATTAGTATTAATACTGTACATTATAAACATAGTATTAATATTAATAGATGATTATTAAACAAAATTTTATTAGACAAGCACCTTTTTATACTTTTTATTAGTGCATATTAATATGCAGATGGCTTTCATTGTGACTTTCATGCACACGTGTAATATATTTTGATCATGTCCACCCCCATTCCTCTTCCCTCCTTCCTCCCCTTGATCTGCTTCCTCTTCTTTAACAACCTCCCTTTTACTTTTATGTCATTTTTTTTTCTTCTCTAGAGTCTCTTAATAGCATTGGGAGTGGTGTTTGTCTGTGAATGCCTAAGAAATTGCTAAGGTGGGGTAGTTCTAGTTCTGCATTAATTGCATTATGACGTGTTCTGTTTATATAGATGTGAACACAGAAATTATTTTCACAGAAATCAGTAGAGAG
The DNA here is from genome assembly GCA_007922755.1 of Pedetes capensis. Classification (NCBI taxonomy): domain Eukaryota; kingdom Metazoa; phylum Chordata; class Mammalia; order Rodentia; family Pedetidae; genus Pedetes; species Pedetes capensis. The sequence goes on from VMDO01020658.1 coordinate 36,495, forward strand.
AAATGGAAGAAAGTTTTATTTCATTTTTACAGGTGTGCACTCAGTTTCTTAAGTCGTCAAAATCACAATGATCTATCTTTAGAAATTATTTTTAACTGTATATTGGCTAACATATCTTCAAAGGCCAAAATCACAATGATATATCATCCAAAACCATTTTTAGCCTTCCTTTTTAATTAGGTCTCTCTTTAAACTGGAAAAACAGACTTGGAAAATTCCTGACATGATAAATGACTTGTTACCCAGTTGTAACAGTCTATTTTCTCAATATCTGGGATAGAAAACAAAAAGACTTTATAAAAACAGGAAATGATATAAATTATACCTGGTTACCCTTTTATCTAGAGGTATCTTTTTAAACTTAATATGCCTAACAAGACTTAAGGAAAAAAATAAAAATACTAATTCATTATACTCTTTCTAATACAATATTTTTGCATTAAATTCTTATATTTCATCATATGCTTTAAATATATTTTTATCAATACTTTGGTGTTACTTGATTAACATTTAATTTATGGCAAATGTCTTCTTT
>VMDO01020659.1:0-37071 GCA_007922755.1 Pedetes capensis
AAAAAAAAAAAAAAAAAAAAAAAAAAAAAAAAAAAGTTTGTAATAGCTATCAAACACTTATATGGACACTCAGTATTAAATGAGCTTTATTCCTTATTCTTTGTTTTCTCCAATGCTACATGCATCTTCCAAATGTATAATAATACATTTTTAAATGCTTAAGTGGGCACACTCTTTAAAGGAAAGCTTTTTATTCCCTTTCCCTAACAAAACCTAGATTTTCATTAGGCACTTAAACTTTACACCAGGAAAACAAAAATCATACAAAGGAATTTAGTTTGAAAGTAGGGCATTACAAAAAAAAAAAGAAAGAAAGAAAGAAAGAAAGAAAAGCAGCACTCAAATCCACAGTAATTCAGAGCAAAGGATAGATCTGTATTTTTTAAACTCACCTAGTTGTCCTACTTGTTAAATGATGTACTGTATCCTGAGAGCCACAGAATACATAGATGCAACTGGTGAGTTGGTGATAGAATTTGAGCCTCTTTACTTTTCCATATATTGAAACATCCATCTTTTTAGGTTAATAAATACTTCTGCAACATTGAATTTCAGCAGGGAGGCCATTCTCCAGTTGTGTAGCAATATAATTTTTTGAGTCCTAGTGTCTTCCCAAGCCTCCCTTGCACTGTGAAGCCAATATTTAGAAAGCTCTAGCAAACTAACACCTGCTAGACATAAATCACATGCAGAAATCTACAACTGGACAAGCATAGGAAGATACAATAGATCAAATCCATGAAGAACCTCACAATGAATTAAGAAAACCTTAAACTTAAACTGGTAACCTGACAGGCAGTCAGCAGACTGACTTATGGAGAACTGTAATGTGGGAATTGGACTGAATGCCAGATGGCTTCTAGAAGTCAAATTAAGGGGAAAAAAGAGGAATAATACTGCTGTTGATGATAAACATAGGTAGGGTGCCTGACAAGGAAAATACAGCAACAAAATAACACACAAGGATGAACTAATATTTTACATTATATTCTCTTTCTTTTGTTTCTCCCAGCCAGCTTGACAGAAAGTAGTAATGTTTGACTAGTCACAAACCTAATACCAGATGCCAGTTTGAACAGGTGCAAAAACAAAGAACAGAACACTTCCATTTGGAAAATCAGCTTTCTTCTTCATATGGTCTCCAATATGCTTGGTGGGAAATCACCACTAGGTTTCTTACTGTTATTTCCTTGATTAGGGGAAGTTCTATTTGACAAATACATAGCCTGGAAAGAATTAAATAGAGAAATGACCAATTAGTTTTTCTGAGACCTAGTGTCATTTCAGCAGCCTACCATCAGAAGATGATACAAGTGCTGGAATTTTTAGATCACTGTGGATAAAAATGGACTTGTTACCTACATTGTTACACAATAGTAAAGTGGTAAAATATTCTTCTACTGGAAAAAATAGTGGAAATTGGTATTACCAATTACCAATGTTAAATGTATGATCAGTCAAACAGGGACTCAAACAAACAGGCAGCTTGTTCCATTTAGTTGGTTGGTAAATTGGATGCAGGCAGACAGAGGAACACAATCTCCCTCCTCCATAGGTGGTCTCTGTTTCATTAGGTTTCCAATTGATGTTGCTGCACAGTAATCCAAAAATGTGTGATGGGAACATCACTCTCATTTTTCATTAACACTTCTTCACAAATGTACTGGCGGCAGGTACAAAACAAAGATTTTGCCAGGCTTACTTTTATCCTTTTGGAGATTACTGAGTATCCAACATCACTGCTGGGTACTTACTTCATCCTCATTTAGAGCCGCTGTACTGACTCATCACTGTTTGAAATGATCAACTTCCTTAAGGATGTTGTGGAAATAGTAGAAGAGCAGTTAATCTACAAAAAACAAGTGATTTAGAAAAATCAGCTTACATACAATAATGAATAGTAATGACCACTGAAGTTAGATGGGATAAGAAAAAAAGAGATGATGCCTATTGTTTCAGGAAATCTACCAGAAATGGGGAAATCAAGGAACTTTTTTAGAAAGCCTAGAGATCATCACGACTGAATTCCTCGTTTTCATTTCATAAATGAAGGAATTGTCCCTCACACTGGCTCTGGCTTTCCCAAAGTAATACAATTATTGGCAACAGATACGGCAGGAAAGCAGGACCTATGACTCCTGTTCTTTTCATTATAGACTATGTTCAGTCTGTAGTATGTGAGTGCAGATAGCTATCAAGAACTACATAATTCATACCCTTTGCTTCCTTAAGCCTATACATTAAGCTTCTATGTAAAAGGTATTATGTAATATATTATTAGATATTATCTAATATATTCCCCAATGTGTAACTTTTGAAGAAATCATTCAGCACTATGTTGTGGTCTAAAGTGCTAAACGTTTTTGGTTGATTTCCTGAGACAATAGGCATCATCTCTGTTTTTCCTTATATTACCTATCTTCAGTACCCACATACTTATTGTCTTGAAAGCCTTCCCTGGATGTTCATTTAGTAATAGAGATGATGCCCTACCTTCATAGGATCCCCCATAGAGGGCTAGACACCTCTCAGGTGACCAATACCTTTTGTTTACTCCAAAGAAATGGCTGCTTCCCACATTCCTGCCAACTGTACTCTATAACACTGGACTCTTGAGTTGCCATCTATTTCAGAGTGAGGAAGGAGACCCACTGTACAGGGCTTAATCCACTTGGCACAATATCTGAGCCAACCCTGGCTGCATAGGTCCTATGCTTTTCTCTTCTGCTCTCATTGAACCTCATCTTTATTCCCGATGCTCCTGGGATTTCTTGCTCTAGTACACGAGGAATCATCATGCCTCACTCCTCAACTTTGAAGCACACTCAGAATATTGAATTGTGACTTTTAAAGTTTATTTTTTGCTCATTATTACTTATCTGGTTAGTTTAAAGACTAATGTAATCATTCAAGAATATGAATTTCAAAGGAAGGATGACTGATTTCAAACTATTTTAAATTGTTCAGAATTCTTTTATTTAATATGTACAAATATAGTGTATCTTGGCACTCAACCACAACCCTTTCTGGAAGAGCCTATCAATTTGAGGGCTGAGCATTTTTTTCCCATAAGAAATAACGTAAATGCATTTATTTGTTCTGGCACCATGCTCAATGGCTAAGTCTGACACATGCTTGCCACTCACATACTTAGCAATAATTTCTTTAACTCAACTGTTGTTGGTAAAGGACCAAAATGTTGGTGCACCAAGCAGTTTGAGTGTCAAGGTACCACTGTGTGTGTGTGTGTGTGTGTGTGTGTGTGTGTGTGTTAATGTTTGCTCAGATTTTCCAGTGAATGCTGTATTTATTCCTTTACCACAAATTGTAGGAGTAATTTCATACTACCCACTGTGGTTCATCTTTGTTCTATTTTAAGAACATCCAATCTTCATCAGCAGTAAGAGTATTAAATAGATAACAGTAACAGATAGAGGGGAAAATAGGTGGCAGTTTTGGGTTTTGTTATCTCATTGTAATTAGGAGTCACATAATTAACCATATCCTATCTCTTATAGTAAGGGTGAGAAGATGCTACTCAAATAATCAAAATGAATGCCAAATATACTAAACTTATCACAGCATTGCCAGATATATATCAATTACTTTTATAAAATTCAACTGTCTTCTTCAAGTCTCTTGAAAAGTTATCAGGAAAAATAAACTAAATAATTAGCAAGCTAAGAAACTTAAAATATATGTGAAATAGCCCCCTTCAGATTCTTTGGAAAAACATGTTCTTGATTCCTAACAATATACATGTTGTTTATGTAATATGATAAATGGAATTATTTAAGTAGGACTTTGCATCATTATGCCACTTTGTTGAATGTCACATATGTATTTTTTTAATTTATCATAATGGAATTATATTAATATCACTGTGTCAGGATAATGTTCAAATAATTTTACTTTGCTTATACTTTTTGTTCAAGTAAAAGGATCTATTAGGCTTCACCAGAGTGTGTCTGGTATGCATGAAATCCTTTGTTCTCATTAGTGGGTTTCTCTAGCCAGGCTCTATCTTTCACAAGATCTTTATATCCCCAGGCTCAGATTCTCTTAAGAGGTAGTCGGGCCTAAACAGGTATTTTTAACATTTCGCTTCCACATTGACTATGGCATTAGGAACAATAGAGACTCCATTTGAAAATGAATTTGAAATTTAAATATTCAAATAGCAGAATGTTGGGCACAGGTATGATGTCATGGGGAAAACATATAAGCTGCCACAATTAATCTATTTCCCCTATGGCAATGACAAAATGGGGAAAGGTATAAATTTAACAAAAGAAATTCAGAATATCAGTTAACATCTGTGATGCTTCAAATAATAGAAAATCCAACTCAAGAAAACTTAAATGAGAAAGGAGATTGATACTCAAGCAAGGAATAAAGGAAGAGGTGGGGAAAACCTTAAGCCTACTTGATTCTAAGACTTCACCCTACCTGAAGGCTCAGTGTTTCCCACCACCTAGGCAGTTCTCTGGTGGTTACAGTGGGGCCTCTCTCCTTACGGTGAGATGACAACCCCTGCTTTCAGTGGGGTCAATGTTTCATCTTCAATTCATGGGAGAAAAAGTTTTCTAGCAACTCCATGGGACACACCTAGAAATGGGAATGGGTTTGGTTTTCCCTAAAAGTCCATATTACATTGAGATAAAACATATCCCCTCCCCATTCACAAACACAAATTCTAGTCTCTGAAAGGATGGAGAATCTGGGTAATTAACCAACATCAATTCATCATAGAATCAGACAGGATTTTTAGATTACATTTGACAAGTATCAATGAAGTATGTTAGCTCAGTGCTGGTCATTTCATTTAGACAAGTTATCAGGAAAATTAAAACCTTGAATCTTAGCATATTAAAGGAATTCTTTAATAGTAATAAGAGGTGTGTAAATCGGACCTTACAAAACAAAGTTTTAGGAGAATATGGAGTTACACTTTTATTTCAAATAATATTTAAGGAAAAAGCATATAAAATACTTTATATTTCTCACTGGTATCATTTTAAGTTTTCATATCCAATAAATTGTTTTCATATCCAATAAATTGTCTCACTTTTTTTTCCTTTTTCTTTTTACACTATTGGAATTATTTTTAAAGAACTAACAATCAAAGCTGCCTGGTGATGCGGGACATTTTGGTTGCAAGAAGACCCTGAAGCAAGGATTCTAAATCAAAGATTCAGGGGCAATCTGAGTTTGTATTCAAGAGCCTTCTGCCTCTATCAGTAGCTTAAATGTTATGTTCAATTGATTTATAAGCACGGTGAAGAAATATTCCACTGACATTAGTATTATATATTTCACAATGTAAGTGTAGATAGAAAGTTGACCTATTTAGTTCAAATTATGACTCTTTCTTAAAAGCAGAACTCAAAAATTTAATTTATCTACATAATTGTCTGAGGTATTTATTGCATATCTATCTCCTACCTAGAAGTGAGCAAGGTGCTATTAAATAAAACATACAGAAAACTAAGTCCCTTTTAGAGGCTACTTATTTCCCGTTTTAAGTAAGAAATATGATATGATATGCTGTCCTGAATAGTTGTTCAATTTATATTGCGACTATCTTTACTTTGACTAGATTTTACCAAAACAGATCAAAACTCTGAGGAATTTTCATGATAAAAGAAATTAAATGGCTATAATTCTCCCATCTTAAAATAAAAGAATTGATTTGGCTTAACCTGTAGAGAAGTAATCCTCTGGAGTCTGCGTTTCCCAGGAGTTGTAGATGGCTTTGTATGTAGTAGACACTCTCCTTTATAAAATGTCCTTCTGTGTTCCAAGTCAGTAGCTGGGGGAAAGCAAATTTCTCCTTTAACCAAATAAAAATCCAATGACAGAAAAGAAAGTAGAAGGAATTTGTGAGTATCCTTTCCTTTTTGTGCTTAGGGAATGCATGTGCATTTCTGCAGCAACAGAGAATTAGAGGAAAATATTCTCCCTGATAATCTTACTTTGAATTTCACATATGGACTTAGAAAAAGTCTTGCTAACATTGTTTATACTGAATAATACTTTTCAGTCAAGAATAAGCTGATCTTGTTTTTATGCTTTGTTTCAGGGAAGTGCTATTAATTTAAGTAAAACTTTGAAAAGAAAAATTACTGATTACAGTTGACACAACATTTCTGAACTAGATTTTTTGTTTGATCAAATATTTTTTGGATAGAATTTTTCCCCAGACCCCATCTTTCTTTATAAATGTTTTTACACAATCAGTACAATTTGTGCAAAAATTCTTTTATTCCTATCACTGCAACTAGAGAACTGAAGTTCTGATCTCTCTAATACCTAGCATTTCAAATTCGAATCATCTCTCTTCTGGTGATATATTGATATACTTGTTTAATTAGTAGTATAAATGATAGAGTCTGAGGTGTCAAATTATTTGCCAAAGTCACTGGGTTATCTTCTTAAAACTGATCAGATGGGATTTCTTTCTACCATCCTATTATAGGAGGTTTTTGTAAACTAGTGGTATAAACGATTATTTTTAGTTAAGAGAAGCCCCAGGAAAGATTAAAAAAATGGATATAAAGACATTCCAGTTCTTGATCTTATCTTTTTCTCATCTCAACCTTTAGAGAGTCTTGCTGGAAGAACACAAGGAAAGGCAGGAAGGCTTCTTACAGATCTTTGAGACCTCCTTCCACTCAAATCCCAGGGGAGCTAGAACGCTACACCTCTGTGGTTCAAAAAGTCTTTGGACCAGAAAAGGGGCCTTTATCTGCTAACATTTCAAACATATTCAATCAAATATTGATCTAGAAAATCAGCTACTTTTTCCTCTAGCAAAGAGATTAAATTAGTACTACCTACTGAAGGCCTACACATGGTCCTCGGGAAGATAATGATGGTACCCTAGGCTATTCCTAGGATCAAAAGTTTATATGGACACCAGACTGATTTAACGTTTTCTGTAATGCATGGAGACAAAAGGGTGAAAGATCTGCTTGCCAATAGTAATGTGCTGGAGATTATCTCATGTGGCGAGTCCTTGCATCAAGAAGCTAGGTTATGGTTTTCAAATCCATCTCATCTCTGAAAATAAAAGGAACAGAATGTGGCCTGCTTCACCTCACTGAAAGGTTTTCATCACCAGAAATATCTGATGCCTCTTATTCAAGGTGACAGTAGCACATGTTCCTCTGACTCATAAACAGTCCTTCTCTACATTGTGGCTTGTTTCCAAGAAGTACCTAATGTTATGTTAATAAAGAATAGGTTTATCTGTTTATTCTTCCATAAGTATGAGACTATCAAAAAATGATGAAAACTTTCCAAATACTAATATCATTTGGAATTTTAAGCTTAAGTTATGAAATAATGTACTCAAGTTAGTATGTGATATAAAAGGTGATCTTTGGTGCCATACACTACAAAATTGGGACAATTTTAATTAGCAAGTTTATGTTGCAGAAAAGGTCAGTAATGCTTATGATTTATTTGTATCAGCTTTGTACCCCTAAAAATGACTTTTGAGTTGTCTTTGGATTTGCCTTTACTTAGTCAAGGGAACAAGAATAAATGAATACATCTTACATTGTACATACTTGAGTCAACATCTGTATGCATTTGTAAAACTAGACAATAAAAAAAAATCACTCTTTTTCCTTTCACTATTATCCATAGTAACAGCAGCCATAAATGAACCTAATAATTAGAAGCTAGATAGAGACCAGGTATATGAACAGTCACTATACTCATCAAAAATAATTTTCCAGGTTATGGGATCGACAGTTGCTTGACACAAAGATTAGATTGTTAGATAAGATGGGGGCATATTTTGAAATCTGGCACTATCTTGGGGTTTCTATGGCATCAGCCCTTTATAAGGAAGATTATTTCAAACATTGTCAGCTTGAGGCCATTCAGTTAACAGTTTTAGTTGAATTAACTGACAATGAAACCAAACTAATTCTCTGAATTCATTGTTGTTAGCTTTATAGCAATGCTGTCAATCAGTTATGGAAAGAAATAATGTTCTTGAGCAACCTCTGTATACCAGCTACTTTCCCAGGTGAGGAAGATGTAGTGATGACCAAGTACACATGGGCCCTGCCCTCAAATAATTGTATAATTAACACAATATTACTTCTGTGATAAGTGCTATGGAAGAGAGGTACAAACACTTGCTAAGCACCTGGTTTGTGCAAGGCATTTTGTTTATTATAAAAATCAATATAGAGTCTTGTATGAAGGGTAAAAAGATTAATTGCAAGCTTAAGAATAAAGGATATCTGACATGACAGAATTCTTACAAGGAAACAAGTTGGAAGAGTTGAGTTTATGGCAAATTTAGTAGGCAACTGTGGTGTGATGTGACTTTCAAAGTAACCTGAGCAGTTTTAGAACCATTAACAATAGCTCAGGTATACATTAAGGAAGGAAAAGACATCTGTGTATCTGACACTGGTCACATGTATTGGGCTCTGTTTCTGGGAAGTGCAACTTCAGAGGATATTGACAGTCTGGTGGCGTCCAGGGTTGTTGAATCTACACAGTGAAACGTCCAGAAACCACAGATATGAGAAACATCTGCATAAAGTGGGAAGCTTGGCACAGAGAAGACAAGGAGATTATGATAGTGTCTTTAAATAATTAATATGCTGTCATGGAGATGAATTGGACAGTGTTGTATAGTCATACATGACAGATCTTAGACTAACTAAAGGATGGAAAATACAAGTTTAGGTTTAACATTAATGATGAACCTTTCAACAATAAAAACTAGTTGCAAATGTAATGAGCCCCTCTGTGAGCTGGTGGATTGCATGGCATTAGAAATGTTAAAATGGTGGCTTGGATAAAGTACTTTTCAGAAATGTTATGGAAAAGTTTCTTACACTTATTATGATATTAGGCCAAATATTTTATAATGTCTCTTTCCCACTCTGAATTTCTGTGGTTTCTTATTATAATTTCTAAAACATGCCATCCTCAAAAGTATACACATGTAAAATTTTCACCTCCCTGTAGAAAGTTTATGAAGATCTATCACTATGAAAGTATAAAAGTAAATAACACATAATCTTTGACCACGAGGTACTTGAAATGTACTTCAAATAACAAGCATTTGAAAAACAAAAAAACTCTGGATGCAATAAATGCTGTGATATAGTTATGTGCAAAGTTCTCTGAGAAAACTTGATAGTATTCAATGTTGAAAGAGGTGGTAATAAAGAAGTAAAAAACCTAACAGAGCAAACAGGATTTAATTCTTCATTATTTTGCTTCTTTTAGAAGTATGGATGAAAATTAAGAAAGCTCATTAACCAAAAGAAAAGAGCCCATTATATTATCTTCCCCCAAGGTGCTTCAGTTCACTATAGGAAATACCTATGTAAGATTAGGAAAGAATGGTTCTGCATCTGCCCTAATTACTATATTAAATACAGAGGCTAGAGATAAGGAGCATTTCTTCAGCTATACAGTTCTATACATAAACCACAGGATTTATACAATAATATTGGACATAAAATACTTTATATAAGTAAAACTGAGTAGATCCTGACACTTACTATTGTGTAATTTTTGCACCCAAAGTATTTTATTTATTTTTATTTACTCTCTACAGCTGTATGATTTCCTTTCTTGATGGAAGATTCTTTTTCAGAATAACAGCTTTGTTGAAATTTAATTCACATTACATAAATTCATCCATTTAAAGTACATAACTCATTTGTTTTTGATATATTCAGAAATATGTACAATCATTACCACACTTAACTTTAGAACATTCTCTACACGTCAAAACCATTTCCTCTAGGCATGACCCCCTCATCATCCCATTTCCCTTATCTGTAAGCAACAACTATGTTTTTAATGTTTTTAATCTATATTGTAGAAGGTATCAATACAGATCTCTTTTTTAAAGCCAAATAATAGTCCATTGTATGGATATGCCATAATTTATTTATTCACCAGCTGGTGGACATTTGGACTGTTTCCATCTTTTGGCTATTATAAATAATACTTCTATGAACATTTGTGTACCAGTTTTGAGTGGTTATTTTCATTTTCCTTGCGTATATACCTAGGAGTGGAATTGCTGGATATGGTATATTACTCAATTTTATGTTACTATGGAAAAAATACCTCACATAAATAACTTAAGGGAATAAGTATTTATTTTGGCTCAGAGGTTATAGTCCATGGTCATTTGACTCCATTGCTGTGGGCCTGTGGTGATACAAAATGTCATGGCAGATAGGCATATTAAAGCAGAGATGTTCATATCATGGTGGTGAGACAGCAAAGAAAGAAACAAGAAGAGGCCAGGGCCCAAATATACCTTTCAAAAGCACATCTCCTGTGATGCACTCCCTCCAACTAGGCCCCACCTTCAGCAGTTCTATCACCTCCCAATAGTCTATTCAGATTTTGAATCCATTAATTGATTATATCATTGATTAGGTCAGAGCTCTCATAATCTAATCCTTTCTGGAAACAACTTCATAGACAGAACCAGATGAATGCTTTAATAATCTCTTATGTGTCTTATGTGTCTCTCAATCCAGTCAAGTTGACAAGCAATATTAACTATCACGCATGATAACTTAACATCTAACTGAAAAACTGATAGACTGGTTTTCCAAAGTAGCTGTATCATTTGACATTCTTACCAACAGTTTATGAGGGTTCTAATTTCTCTAGGTTTTAGTCAACACATGTTATTATCTGACTTTTTGACTCTAGTCCTCCCAGTGAGCTTTATGTGTGATCTTATCATGGTTTTGATCTGCGGTTCACTGGTGACTAATAATGCCATCTTTTCATGTGATCATTGGCTATTTGTATACCTTCTTTAGAGAGAGATATATTCAGCTACTTTGCCAATTTTTAAATTAGGTTATGTGTCTTTTTGAGTTATAAGTGTTCTTTATATATTCTAAATATAGGCCCCTGATCAGATATATGTTTTGTAATTATTTTTCCATTCTGTTGATTATCTTTTCAGTTTCTTGAATGTGTCTTTTGAAATATAATAGTTTTTAATTTTGAGAAAGTCCAATCTTTTTTATTGGTTGCTTGTGCTCTGGTGTTATATCTAAGAATTGATTGCCAAATCTGAAGTCACAAAGATTTACCCTTATATTTTCATATAAGACTTTTATAGTTTTAGCTTTTACATATAAGTTTTGATCCATTTACATTAATGTTTGTATATGGTGTGAGGTAAAGTTACATCTTTTTTCTTTTACATGTGACTAACCAGTCCCAACACCAGTTATTGAAAGGGCTATTATTTCCCCATAGAATGATTTTGGAATTCTCTTCAAAAATCTGTTGACCATAGATGCATGAAGGAGTTAATTATAACAGCTAATAGTTGGATGAATCTTCACACCTTACAAAGGTTCACATTTCAATTAATCTTCAACATAGTAGGAAATATGTTCCTTTTTACAAATGAGAAAACCGATGCTCAAAGGCAGCACAGTGAGGCAGAGGTGCTCACTTCATAGTGGTCAGGTAGCAGAGTGAGTAATAGGAAGGGGCCAGGACTTCAAAAAGGTCCAGAAATAGACAAAATTAGAATGAGAATTCCTAACTTTTGACTAAGTTGACTAAGACCATTTTTTTTTTTTTTTTTTTTTTTTTTATGGTACTGGGGGTTGAACCCAGGGCCTCGTGCCTGCATGCTCTGCAAGTGCTGGACCACTGAGTTGCGCCCTCAGACCATTTTTTTTACTTTTTGAGACAGGGTCTCGCTAAATTACGCAGACTGCCTCTGGTCTCGAACTTGCAATCCTCCTGCCTCCGCCTCCCGAGCCGCTGGGATTACAGGTGTGCGCCACCGCGCCCGGCACTAAGACCATTTTTTATTTTTAGTTATATTAAAGTATCACTTCTGAAAACTTATTCTGCATATTAAAAACAGGTTATATTCAGAAGCAGCTAGCAGTTTGTATATACAACAGAAAATGTTGCTGTTTTAGTTAAGGCTCATTGGAATTGTGAAAGATGAAGATATTCTGGCTAATTTAAGCAAAAAGAAAAACGTTTGAATTTATCAGAAGTGTCTAGAGCAGCTCATGGAACTGGAGGAAAAGCGTAACTGTCAAGCCTTGGAAAGTCAGATCCCATGGGAGATATAGGAATCTGGTTTACAGGAACAAGTGAGCAATTTTTCATAGGGCTCTATGATCCAGAGGGGCATGCAGCCATAGCACTGTGGCCTCCGATCCTGTCAGATCTTGGAAGCTTAAGCAGTGTCTCGTATGGTTACTACTTGGATGGGAGACCACCTGGGAACACCAGATACTGTAGGTTTGGGAGAAAGATCCAGAAACCCACTCCCAAAAATCAGCTTGCCATTGAAAACCCTATGAATAGCAGAGAAGCACTGACAATAGTGTTTCACCTGTTGTCCATAGGGTCGCTATGCATTGGACACTGACTGGACGGCACCTGACAACAACAACAATGATCAAGAAGAGGTAGATTTATATGTTTTCCACTCTAGTGACACTCTGCCCAAGATCCTAAGCCCAGAAGAATCTTGATTTGGATTGATGTAACTGTAAGAGATGCTGAGGTTTATCTCACATGGTAGAGTGCTGCTCCATACTCTCTGAGGACCCAGGTTTGATGCCCAGCACCACAAAAATGGAAGAAGGACATGGCAATCTACTCCCCAAGCAATCCTGAAACAATCAGCCATTGAAAATCCTACAAAGAGTTGTTATAAGTCAGACTCAATTCAACAGCCCCTCCCAACAATAACATACACACAATAAGGAAGTAAAACAAGTTATTTAGAGTCTATACAGGAGTAAATTAATTTTTCCATTTTTCAGTAGATAAAAATTTTACCAAGTATTGATTAACTTTGATGTTTACTTTTTATTTTTCTCCACACTTCACAACATAGAATATAGTTCCATTATGGGGAAAACAGTGTGAGTGAAACCTAGGTTCAGTAGTTTATCAGCATAAAAATGTACCTTATAACAGCAAAAGCTTTTCCTACAAGTATGACCAATATTGTAAATTGCCTCCATTGCTTCATGCAGAAATATAGCAAGGACTGCCTAATTATCATTTTTTCCCATTAGTTTTGATTTCCTCCTTATTGCACTCCCATTGTAAGTTTTGATAATGCAACTTACAAAAGAAAGATCATAAATGCTGGGGAGAAAATGAGAAAAATCAAGAGGAGGTAAAGACATAGGTAAATAAACTATTACTATGAATAAATGTTGCAAGATTTCAACCCTGTACTTTCACATGTAAAGGATTAAAGCCATTTTGAAAAGCTGCATTTGAGCTGTGGTGAAAATGCAGTTTAGTTGGTTCTAAGTAAGTGTACATGACACAGTGCAATGATGGTTCCCCTGGTGAAATCAATTTGAATTCCAGTGTTTCTTAAGAAAGACTTTTATTTTTTCTAGATGGGCACTCCTATTGGTTTAACAGTGAAAACATTTGTGAATTTGGCTACAGAAGATAGAGTGGCTGGTGAGAAAGGTGTAAAGAATGTTGACTTTAGTAAATAGGAATTCGAAAGAATTTTGCAGGTTTTGTTAAATGGTGACACCTACTCCCTTCCCTGCCACCACAGCATGGAATAAGATTTTTGCTCTGCCACACTGGACCATGATAAACAAAGTTATTTAATAAGAAACAACAGCAACATGACATGACTATGAATTGTTGTTGTTGTTGTTAGGTGCCGGCGAGTCGGTATCCGACTCATAGCGACCCTCTGTTCAACAGGGGAAACACTACTGTCAGTGCTTCTCTGCTGTTCATAGGGTTTTCAATGGCAGATTGATTTATGGGAGGGGGTTGCCAGGTCCTTCTCCCAAGCCTCCAGCTTCTGGTGTTCCCAGGCGGTCTCCCATCCAGGTACTAACCAGGCCTGACCCTGCTTAGCTTCCGAGATCTGACGGGATCGGATGCCACAGGGCTACAGCTGCAGGCCTACTGAATTGGTCCAGTGCAATTGTGCTATTTTCTGATAACGAGAATGTAGCTTGTGTCATTGCTGTTTATCACTTTCTCTGGGTAAATTTGGTGGATTTTTTTAAGTCTAAAAGACAAATCCAGCTTTTATTGCTTTTATTAACTTTCATAAGTTACATTGTAAGAACTGCTGTTCCTTGCATTAAACTTACATTAAAAAATGATAGACTCAAGTTAAAAATTAATATAACTGCAGTCTATAATAAATATTAGGCTTCTTCCAGGTGATACAGTTGTCTACCACTCCATATTATTTTTCTACTCTTTCTTTCAAAACATTTGTCAGTTGAAATGCTTCTATTTTAGAAAATCCAGAATACTATTTTTCTCATATAAGCACAAAAACTTGTTTTGTCTCCCCCAAAATCACAAATAATCACACTTCAATTTTTAAATAAAGAAGAATACATTTAAATTTCATGCAACAAAATTTTAAAATTACTTTTCTGTTAAGTTTCCATGCTAGAAAGATAGGATTTATTAGAAAAGGACTTCTTATATCTTAATCATTTTTTCCATGCCTGCAGAAAAATACAATAAGCAGAAATACTACTTATTTATTTATTTATTTATTTATTTATTTATTGCAGGGCTAGTGGTCAAACCCAGGATCTTCTGCATGCCAGGGTCTACCATTGAACCCCAAATAGTACATTTTTTAAAATATTACAACCAGGTTTGTTTCATTTTCAAGTTCTTGTATAAATTCTCCTTGCCACTGATGTGGTGAGAAAATCCATATATCCGTGAAAAGCAAGAAATATCTGCAAATGTTATATAGTTATGACAAATCTGTTTGATATTAGCAGAGATTATATGTTAAGTGCATAAAACAATTACAGAGGAGCAGACTTGAAGCTAACTTGAAGAGCAGCAATAAAATACACAAAGGAAATGCATACTATTGTCGATTAGCAACTAACAATTCTTTTTTTTATTGGAAATTTTTAATGTACACCTTAATGTGATTCATTCTGACACGCTTTTCATTGTGATATTTCCATATATGCATTTTGATGTACATTATTCATATAGGTTCCCCCTTACCCTCTTGTATGCTTTCCCCCTCCCACCCTCCCCATCTAAGTCCTCTCTATCCTTTACTTGGTAATATTTTTCTATATGTCCTGGGGTTCCAGTTCTGTTTAAGGTAGAAACTTTTCCTGTAGTGAACTTTGTTTTTATCTTGTCAGAACAATTGCATGCATTTTCTAGACCATTTATATTGACACCATTCTTAGTGTTTTTTTTATTCATTTTATTTTGATCCGACCTTTGAATAGGATTTTTCCTTCTTATAATTTTGATTCAGCTCCCACATATGAGTGAGAACATGTGGTGTTTCTCTTTCTGAGCTTGTGTTCATTCACTTAGAATAATTTTCTCTAATTCCATCCATTTTGCTTCGAATGACCTTATTTCATTTTTCTTAATTGCTGAGTAGTATTCCATTGTGTATATGTACCATAGTTTTTTATCCATTCTTCTGTTGAAGGGCACTTTGGTTGATTCCATATCTTTGCTATTGTGAAAAGTGCTGCATTGAACATGGAGATGCATAGGTAAATGAAACTATTGGAGATGCAGGTGTCTTGGTGGTATGATGATCCATCTCCCTTTGGGTAAATTACCAGTAGTGTTATAGCTGGGTCATATGGTAGATCTATTTTCAGTTTTTTAAGATACCTCCATATTGATTTCCACAGTGGTTGCACCAATTTACAGCTCCACCAACAATGTAAGAGTGTTCCTCGCCAGCATTTGTTGTTATTTGTTTTATTGATCTTGGCCATTCTTACTGGTGTAAGGTGAAATCTCAGAGTTGTTTTAATTTGCATTTCCCTAATGTCTAGGGATATTGAGCATTTTTTCATGTGTTTCATGCCTTTACAGACCTCTTCATTTGAGAACTGTCTACTCAGTTCCTTTGCCCATTTGTGTATTAGGTTATTTGTTTTTTGGGGAGTTTTTTCTTGAGTTCTTTATAAATTCTAGTAATTGGACCTTTTATCTGATGTATAAAATGCGAAGATTTTTTCCCATTCCGTGGGGTTTTCCTTGACTCTGTTAATTGTTTCTTTTGCTGTGCAGAAGCTTTTTACTTTCATGTAATCCCATTTATCTGTTCTTAGCAACTAACAATTCTTTATAATCATCATAACTTAGTCATGAGTAGTAGTGAAATTTGCCACTCAGTTTTGAGCATGATATTACCTTTTTATTGAGGATTGTTTTCTTCAGAAATATGCATTTGCCCTGCAAGGCTTTAATTTTAGGTATTCCTTCTTCTTTTTTTTTTTTTCCTGAGATTATCCAGATCCATTCATGATCACTTTTTGTGCTTTATACTGGGTTGAAATTTTTTACTCTGCCCACCATACTCTGTGTAACCGAACTGAAGTCCTAGTGACAATGCATAAGGGAACAGAAAATTAAGCAAAATCTAAAACAAGACAAAACAAACAAACTGGCCACTATGGCAGCATTCTATTCTGGAAGAGGTGCTTAGATGTATTTGAGTACAGAAAGTGATAGGACTAAGGGAAAAAAGGTAGGAAGGTGGTTCCCATCGTTCCCCCTCTGATGAAAATCTGAGGCTGGTTGATGTTTGGTGTACACTTCCCTCCCAGACTCCAAGACACTGAAGGCAGGAAGGACAAGTTAGCTTGTCATTTCCTTTACACTCAAGCCAGAGGGCTGTCCTTAACAAATCACTCAAGGTGGGAAGGGGCTGTAGAAATCTGTGGAGCATGGGTTTTTTCCCCTACCATGCCTTGACAGGGGAGAGAGGAAGGAGGGTGCCACATAGCAAGGAATTTATAGTCTTGAGAAGTGCATCTTTCTTCCTCCTAAGCATTCTGTTAGACAAGAGAGTACATACTTACAACTGTGAACAAGTAATGCCAGTGACAAAAAGAGCAACTGTTCAGACTGAAGGAGTTGCTGTTAACGTTTATTTTATGATGGGAAAATAACTCATCACCCTTATCATAAGTGGCAGATTACATTACTTGTAAGGTTCTTTCTAGACCTGTGTCTTCTTTGTTCATTGTGTGTGTATTCATTGTGTGTCTATGTCTAGTTCTGTGTCTGTTCATTATGACTGTGTGTGTGTTACAGGAAAATGATCCTTGGTTCTTGTTCCCTTGTTAGGAAGATTTTAACAAGGAACTGCAGTGAAGTAAAAATCAGGAGTCAGTTTGTAAATTAGAAAAGAAGGGTGAGTTTATTAAGAGAAATGGGAAAGGAGAAATTTTACAGAATGGGCTTCTCAAGAGAGAGTCAGCAGTCTAATGGCTGAAGGGTCTTTTTACAGTTTGTTGTTGTTGTTGTTCATCTGGGAGTCTAGATAACGTTAGGGTGGAACTAGTGTATGGTTTTCGTGGGCTTCCTTCTTGATATCAATAGGGTGTGAGTGTCTTCAGGATTTGGTCTGATAGCTCTTTTGAAGAGATTCCTCATGGCTAGCGATCAACTTACTGGAATTGGCTCTCTGTGCTTTTCTTCCCTAGTGGCCCATTCTTCCTTGCTGCTCAGGCCTGACTTCTCCCAATCAGGTATTATTGTAAGGAAATCATACAAAGTTTAAAGCAGGAGCAAAATGAAAATCAGAAAAGTGTAGAATATGTATTGTTATTTCTAGGCAACACAGTTCTTGCTCTAGCTGTTATTAGCCAACTCTATGACCTTAATATTTCTAAGCCTATTTCTTTATGGATCAAATATGAAATGGAAATAATGCTTGTTTTGCCTATGTCATTGGTTACTGTAAGGCTCAAAATAAAAATAAAGTGACCCATGTGTTATACTTTAAAGCACTTTCATATACAAGCCTCCCTGATTTCCTCTTAAGTACAAGTTATCCCACTTATTCCACACAGTTTTCCCATAGCATGACATCTGTTATTGGACATTTTTTTCCCAAAGTATTTAAGAACTTTAATCATGGCTGGGTGCAATGGCTCACACCTATAATCCCAGCAACTTTAGAGTCAGATGCAGGAGGATTACAGGTTCAAGGTCAGAGACAACCTATATAACTTAGTGACACCCTGTCTCAAGGTAAAAAATAGAAAATGGGATGGGGATGCAGCCCAGTGATAGAGCACTCGCAAAATATGTGCAAGGCCCTGGGTTCCAACCCCCAAGTACTGCAAAACAAGCAAACAACAACAACAACAATAACAACAAACAGTTTAATCATTCACTCACTCATTCAACAAATATTGCTGTTCAGTGATTCAACAATCCAATCATAGCACCCAAGAAGAATGAAAACACATGTCCACAAAAGGTTTAGACATAAATGTACATACAAGAAATTATTCCTAAAAGTAAAAAACTCAAAGCAACCTAAATGTTAGGTGGTATGTCCACACAACAGAATAGTATTCAACAGTAAAAAGAATGAACTGATACTACAGACAGCCCCTAAGAGAACCTGATGAAGAAAGACCGTCTCCATTCACTGGTTCTCTCTCTAGCAAATCCTTGCTCAGGAGCTGCCTGTCTTCCTGAGCTCTTGGTTAATGCCTGCTTAAGTTGCTACCAAGGACATTTTTGTGACACATCATGGTTTCATGCAGGGGACCTTGCAACATTGTATTCTTGTGAGGAGCCACCTGTGTTTTAACTAAACAACTGCAGAATGACTAGTTCTTTGTTCTCATTTTAGGGAAAGTCATGTTCCTTTCTTTCTCCCAGGTAGGTTGCTAGGTGACTGCACAGCCCTTTTTCTGCTTCTGTAACCATGCAGCCTAGATTTGCTTTGTAAGCCTCCCAGTCAGAAACTTATAAAAACTCTGAGCTTCCATTGTTTGGAGCTCAGTCCTTGGAAGGAATTCCACTGGGCCATCACACTGGTATAAATAAACTTCACTGCAATTTTGCCTCTGGTTTCCTAAGCATCATTTTAATTTGCTGCATTCTAAACTGTACATAGGGTTGCTGTGAGTCAGACTCCACTCAAGGGCACCTAACAACAACAACAAGCAACAATAGGACATTCTTTGTATTTTTTATTTATTTTTCTGTGTTTGGGAGTTGAACTCAGGGCCTAGTACATGCTAGGTAAGTGCTTCACCACTTAGCTACACCCCTAGCCATTTTTTATTTTTTATTTTGACCTAGGGTTTTACTAAATTGCGTGGGCTGTCTCTGGCCTTGAACTCATGATCCTCCTTCTCAGCCTCCTGAGTTTCTGGGAGTATAGATGTGTACCACAGCACCTAGCTAATATGGACATTCTTTTTTTTCTTTTCTTTTCTTTTGCTTTTTCTTTCTTTCTTTTTTTGTTTTTTGCAGTACTGGGGATTGAACCCAGGGCCTTGTGCCTGCATGCTTTGCAAGTGCTGGACCACTGAGCTGGGCCCCCAGTCCATTTTTTTTTACTTTTTGAGACAGGGTCTCAGCAAGTTACGCAGACCACCTCTCTGCGATCCTCCTGCCTCCGCCTCCCGAGCCACTGGGATTATAGGTGTGCACCACTGCGCCCAGCACATGGACATTCTTAAGAATGTCAAAACATTATGCTTAGCTTAAAAAGTCAGCAAAGAATTCACATGAAGTACAAGATTATGCAAAACTAGACTATGGTGACAGAAATTGTAAAATGTATGAGGGAGGGGTGGAGAATTGACAGGAAAGGTCCTTGTGGATTCTGTCCAGAAAGATGAAGATGAAAATGTTCACTACCTTTCTTGGAGAAGTGATCAAGACAGTTACAGCTCATGGAACTGCATTTAAGATCTGGGCCTTCTACAAAATACTACTTTTACTTCCTTTACTTTATTGCAGGGCTGGGGATGTAGCTTAGACATAGATCACTTGCCTAGCATGTCTAAGGCCCTGGGCTCTATCTCCAGCACTGAAATTAAAATAAATTAAATTAAAGAGAAGATTATAGCATACAAGTATAGACAATGGGATGAGACACCACTGTGGACTACATGTGAGAAACTTGATAATGTAGGATTATAGGAGAATTACTTGCAACCTCTCTTAAGGTATAAAATGTCACCATTCAGTCAGAGACATGGCATAGTTAGCCTGAAGGTTTTGGAGATTTAAAGGCACTCAACTAAACATAATTCACATTCTTTCCAAAACCTGATCAGATCACCCCAACTGGATTCTAACCAATACAAGGAATTAATAAGAGGAAAAGTGGGCATAGTACAAAAACAAGGGGGAGTAAAGAGAGCACAAACCAATTATTGAAGAAATAAAGTGACTAAAGGAATTTGCATATTGTTCACCTAAGATTATAAGCATGAGAAACTGAGTAGAGTTAACTGGGTCTTAGGTGGCTAAGCATTCCTGGCAGCATCCAGTTAGGGGGTTCCTGCTAATGTGCCTTTACTATCCTAATGGCCACGTACCAAATGACAGAGACTGGCTGATGTTACAATAAACTCAGTCTGGGATGTGGTGTCTCAGAAACCGTGATGGCCTGGGTCCTGGACGGGGGAAGTCTCAGGTTTCTAGAGGAAGTGCTGTGGTGTGGCTGTAGCCAAGTCCACCTCTCTTAAGGTATAAAATGTCACCATTCAGTCAGAGTCATGGCAGAGTTAGCCTGCAGGTTTTGGAGATTTAAGGGCACTTGAAGAAACACAATTCACATTCTTATCCAAAACCTGATCAGAACACTCCAAATATTTCATGCCTGCAATGCTCAGGAATCCCTAGAGATATTCTCTATTTCTAGTTCCAAATTAAGCTGAAACAAGAACAGCGTTTGCATAGTATTTTTGGCATATTCATTCAAACCAGGTAGAACAGAGATTAGTGAAAATGAGAACTAACAAAAGAATGAAATTGCCTTATCTTCTGAAAAAGTGGGTAATTTGCTTTTGGAGAAGTAGGTAAATATTTAGGAGGTTATGATTTTTCCAAATGGGTAGAATGATTTTTATTTTTATATTTATGCTGAAATAGCTGCCATCTTGAATAATACCTTTATGAACAGCACATGAATCCATATGGTTTAATTCTGACATGTCTTGTCATCTCACTATGAGATCTTAAGTCATTACTTTAAGAAAAAGATCTATTGAACTTACCATTTCTTTTCAAATTCCTGGAAGCCTCATAAAAGTCTATATCATTGCCTATTTTAATCTACAAAATGATTTTTACATTAGCTAGGATTTTCCTAATGTATTTTCACATATACAACACAAATATATATTTTATAGTTTCATATGTCGTGTCAGAATTTATTATTTGAGTCATTTTGCCCCTAAAATTGGTGACACTTGAAGAACATTTTTGGTAAACAAAAAAGAACATTTTTGGTAAAATTCATACTGGTGTCGACACATATAAAAGGTGAATTGCAGCTTGCAAAAATCTAGTTTATAACTTATACATCATAACAGTTTTTCATACCTATACTTCCCTAACCTTCATTAACATTTAATTTCAATTTCTTTCATGTATGAGTATTTTTTAGTGACTTAAATTATACATCTTATATGCTTGATGTCATTTGTAGTGTGATCTTGCTTTTTCATTACTCATTTTCACCACTTTAAAATATACAATAATGTTTCTGATACCATTATGGTCACTTGCTTATCTGGTAAGTTTTGACATTACCTCTACAGTTCTGAAGGCACATTGCTGAGTTCCTGGAATGCAATCGTAATCTATGTAAGAATTTAGTTTTTCATGTTCTCTCTGTATAAAATGTATTTATTTTACAATTCTCCTTGAATATGCTCATGTACCTAAATACATGCTAAATGCAATGGAAAACCATACGTTACACAGATAATTTAACTTCAAAAAATGGTAACATACCCTAGCAGTTACAACCTCTGAGGTTTTGTCCCGTTTGTCATTATTCATACTAAATAATCATCCAAATCAGGGATGACTGGTTATATTTTCTTCTTTACTAGTAGAAAGGAGTTTCCTACTTATGATCAAATTATGTTTAAATTTTTATTTACAAATTGGCTATTGGAGACTTTAAATTCAGTAGGAAACAAATTAAAACAATTGTAAATACTTTGGAAATACCTCTCCCGCTATAGTACCTTTTTGGAGAAACATCCCTCATCATACAGGTGACCATCATCCACAGCTCCAATTAGTTAAACAAGGTTGGTGTTGCATGAAAGTCAAAGGGACCCCACACAGACCAAAGGATGGATCACATTAAATTGTGAACCATGAGTTTATTGGAAGTTTTACATAGGGGGTGTGGGTGGGTAACTTGCAGGAAGCTTTATGTGTAAGTACACTGAGGCGAAGAGTTCCCTCCCTCAGGAAAGTCTCACCAAGATGTCTCAAAGCTGCATCACCATTAACTACTTCCCAAGTGGGCTTCCTCACAGGAGCCTCCCTCCTTCCCAAGTGGGCTTACTTACAAGGAGTGGTGTGTTCTCCCTGGCAGCCTTATGGACAGCTGTACCACCCACAAGTTTCCCTCCTCCTGATCTCCTCTGCCTTCTTCTGCTCTGCTCTGCTGTCTAGCCCTATTTATATACATACATGGTAAACAACAGGCTAGAGGTATCTAAATAGGGATATATATGAAATCTTAAGTCATTACTCTCTCTCTCTCTCTCTCTCTCTCTATATATATATATATATATATATATATATATATATATATATATATATATATATATCCCCATCCCTCAGTGATTGGGAGAAGGACCTGGCAACCCCCTGTCAAAATTCAATCTGCCATTGAAAACCCTATGAACAGCAGAGAACCACTGACAATAGTGCTTCACCTGTTGTATGTAGGGTCGCTATGAGTTGGATACCGACTCGACTGCACCTAACAACAACATTCCTCAGTGGAGTGTCTTGTGACTGACTGACCCTCCTTCCCTCCTTCCCCTCCTTCTAGAAGGAGATGTTGATACATTACAACAGGCATGACCAACTTGTATATTTCTGCCCACTCTGTGCCATGGATGAAGGACCATGGCACTTCCCCCAGGCATGCCAGGTGTTTTATCTCAAAGCAGCAAATCTCAATCCTACCTCATGTCCATTGGGAGGAACCATCCATACAATAGTAGCACGTCCTGTTAGAATGAAAACAATTTACCTGGTCATTTCAGCCAGATCTAGTCTCTCTCTTATGAATTCAGGACTAAGGATTTAGATGTGAGGCAAATGGGGCCATGGTAACAAAGTATTTTTTCTGGAAGGCAGTGATAAAGCTGGTGGGTTGGTGGGGGATGGAAGAATGCATCTTTTGACTCTGAGCATGAGAAGCAGAGACAAGCTGGGTTTCTGGGGTGTTATTATTGTGGTTTTGTTGTTGTTTTGATAAGAGCACCTAACACAAGATCTATCCAATTAGAAATGTTAGGTAGACAATTCAGTATTTTTATCTATATGTACTATGCTGTATAGTGTATCTCTAGAGCTTACTAATCACAATGTTTTCCTATTTCTGTGCAAAATACAGAAAACTATTTAAAACAATTAGAAGCTACTCATGCTACATTCTTGATATATCCACAGAATCCTAGAGGCTCCTCTGAAATGGACCTGTTCTAACTTTTGGCTCTAAACCCTTTTGCAGTCAAGTAGTGTTTTCTACCATATTGTTTCATGGAATTCTCTCATTCATTTTTAAATAAATTAATCTTTTTCCTTCAGTTTAAATGAATTATTTTCCTTTTTACCAAGTGGCCCCATCTAAGTCACCTGGCTAAATGTAGCTCTATGAAACAGAATATAACTGAATTACCAATACTGCTCACAAACATTTGGGATCTGAGAGCAGAAGTGTATGCAGAATAGAAAGAGGAACAGAAAAAGTTTCAATTTTCTTATGAGAATTAGGTCAGCTTTAGGCAAAACTTCCAAATAGGCCAGATATGAGTATTATACTTCACTATTCCTTTTTTGAGTTCCAGTCCCATTGTTCTTTATGGTGCCCAACAGTCTCCACCAAAACATTCTTATTTTGAGGAAAATAGAAGCATAGCTTTATTTAGTTTCCTAAGTGTCCTATACCTCCAAACTATCTACTATTTCCACTCAAAGAATTTGGTGTAGCATTACAAGGAAGGGATCTAACCCTTATAACTTGTGAAATTATAATCGCATCAGATACCTGTAATTTGTCACATAGTCTTGGCCAAGTTTCCTAGCCTTAAAGCCATAGTTCCCATATCTATAAATTAGGGATGTGAGCATTTCACATGTATCATTGTGATATCAGTTAGCAATAACCCAAATTTCTGGCTCATTTGTCTTAAACATTAAGACAGATGTATACATTCATATAATGCAAAATCTTAAGGATATGCAATCACTGGAATGCTTAAATTCATGGCTAAATAACATGACTAAGAACTCTAATACTTCCATGCTTTCTTTTAGCCATTTGCAACATGATTATTGATAACCACCTGGTTGTAAGATGACTTCTACAGCCCACGTTTTATTCCCCCTGAAGTGTTTAGCTTCACATAATAACATTTGATGAAAAAAAGAAGGACTTATTTCTTATTATATATCCCTTTTCTTTTTATTCCTAGAGCAAAAAAGCACCGTAGAAGTCCTTCCCTATCTCTCATTGGCCAGAAATGAATTACAATGATCACCGTGAACCAATCATTGGCAAGGCAAATCATAGACTATGATTACCTTAAACTTATCTGGCTTTAACCCTGAGTTACATGGTGGTGTGTGGAATATCCAAAATCACAGTTCCACATGCAAGAAAGAAGCAAGGGAATACCTTGTAGGCAACCAAAAGTGTTTTTTATATCCCATCGACATTTTTGAGCACCAAAACTAAATAATGTATGTGACAAGTCTTTTTAAATTTTAAAGATATATATAGGTGTATATATATGTATGCACATATACATTTGTTGTTTCCTAACTACTCTAATACCTGCAGCCATAGCCTTGTGGCATCCGATCCCAGCAGGTCTTGGAAGCTAAGCAGTGTCAGGCCTGGTTAATACCTGGATGGGAGACCGCCTGGGAACACCAGAAGCTGTAGGCTTGGGAGAAGGACTTGGCAACCCCCTCCCATAAATCAATCTGCCATTGAAAACCCTATGAACAGCAGAGAAGCACTGAAAATAGTGTTTCCGCTGTTGTATAGAGGGTCACTATGAGTAGGATACCGACTCGATGGCACCTAACAACAACAATAACAACTACTCTAATAAAAACTACTAGTCTTAACAGTGGAATTCCTTTCAATTATTAGGGGGAAAGCAATTATATTAAACATTTTCAAATGAATTCTCACTATTAGCTTTTTGTTTTTGTTTTTGTTTGGTACTGGGGATTGAACCCAGAGTCTTAACCAAACATGCACTCTATCACTGAACTACAACCCCAGATCTACTGTTGTTGTTGTTACGTGCCAATGAGTCATGTCTGACTCATAGTGATCCTCATGGGGTTTTGAGTGGCTGATTGTTTTGGGATTGCCTCTGGGGTGGATTGCAATGTCCTTCTCCCATTTTTGGGGTGCTGGGAATCGAACCCAGGACCTCAGAGACAACAGAGCAGCACTCTACCAACTGAGCTAAATCCCAGCCCTGACCTACTGTTAGCCTTTTTATTCTCTTGATAATTATTTGTAGTTTCTTTAAAAAAAAATTCTCAGTAAGCCAAATGATTCACTACTAAGTAGATTTTTGTGAATAAAAGAGCATGGTCTTTACAATGTTGGTAGTGGGAGAGAAATTATCAATGAGCTTAATGAAGTCATATTCTCCAGTTCCTTTTGCAACTTTCTTCATGGTAACCTTACCTGTTCCTCACTACTGGCTTCTTCCCTTCCTCTCATGCTAAACTCGGAGCTCCTGCACAATGCCAACATTGTCCTGTACTTTCATGTGTATTATAGAGGAACCAGGACTTCAAACCTGTGAAAAATTGGGTTCAGGATGGGTATGGGTTCAGTGTTAAAATTTAAAGGGTTTGGGTTTGGTTTGGGTTCAGGTTTAAACTTTTAATCTTATGTATAGTTGTTGTTGATGGTGCTGTTGAGTGAAGTCTGACTCATAGGAACCTTACGTACAACAGAACGAAACACTCCCTGACACTGTGTCTTCCCCAGCACTATGTCAGTGCTATTCTGTTATTCACAGGGTTTTCAATGGCTGATTGTTCTGGGATTATTTCTGGAATGGGCTACTAGGTCCTTCTCCTGTTTTTGCAGTGCTGGGGATTGAACCTAGGGCCTTAGAGTATGCAGAGCAAGCATTCTACCAACTGAGCTAAACTCCAGCCCCATGTGTAGATAGATGAGTCAAATATTTTTCAATTTTGTTTTTCAATTTTTAAATAGCTAATAATACAAAACAAACAAACAAACAAAAAACACTAAAAGCTGAACCCAAACCTTTGTTTTCACTGGGGTTCGGGTTTGGGTTCAGGTTTGGATTCTGTTTGAAGATGTGCTATTTACACATAGGATTTAAATCCAAATCTGAACCAAGCCTGAACCCTCTAAATTTTAACATGTTGTACCCACACCCAAAACTGAACCCAATTTTTCATGGGTTTGAAGCACTGAGAGAAACCACCACTGAACTCAAGAATTCCTCTGTCATGACTGCCCAGCAGCTACAGGGTCAGCAGATGCAAAAAGGATTACACCACTCCAAGAGTTAGTGTCAGAGAGACCAAGGTGGGGACCAGTGCCTTCAGTTGCACTGCCCCTGAGTCAGTGTCTCAAGCCCTTTTATTTGGCTTTTATCATAATAGTAAGTATTCTTATGAGTCCAGGGGAAAGTGGGTTAAAGTACATTTTCTTTTGAAACACGAAAGAGTTATTTCTTATTTATGTTAGCATGTTCTGCTACTGCAAATAGGCAGAGCTGTGCCGGTCTGCAAGTAGGCCGGGGTCTGTATGGCAGAGTCTATGCCCAAGGTCAGAGAGATAACAGAAGGGGGCTTTTAGGCTTAGAGAATTTCCAAGGGCCAAAGGCAGCTAGGGGCTTTCCTGGCTGCTTTGTCCTTAGGTGTTCTTCAGCCCTTCCATGCATGCCTTCCATTACATTCCCCTAAGTAGGGAACAATGCATTTGGATTTGATGACTCATTTTATCGTACTTGGTTGTTGTTGTTGTTAGGTGCCGACGAGTCGTGTCCGACTCATAGCGACCCTCATAGGGTTTTCAATGGCAGATTGTTTCGGGATTCCTTGGGAGTGGGTTGCCACATCCTTCTCCCATTTTTGCGGTGCTGGGAATCAAACTCGGGACCTCAGAGACTACAGAGCGGAGTTCTACCAACTGAGCTAAATTCCAGCCCATCGTACTTGGTACAGTTAGATAAAATGGGAAAATTTTTGCCTTACTGCACTTTAAGCATGTGAAGAGAAATGTAGAGCTATTTGTGTTATTTTTAGTATTGCCTGAAGGAGCATACATCTGAAGACTTGATAGGTTAGCCTGTGTAAAAATAAGTACAATGACTAATCTTCACACAATTTTAAATTTGGGTCTAAAAGATGTATAGATAATACTGTGACTGGTATGCTTTAGGTCAGAACTGTTTTGCTGAGCATTAACTGAGCTGAAATTCTATTGCATTTGCTGGTATGGCCTAATGTATGGCCTATGGCTGTGGCACAGTGGCTTTTACACAATAAATACTTGTGAATTTGAATGGAAAGGAGTTGAAAATAATCATAAGTCTTCTACCATTAAATTGGTAACAAACCTCTATTCTTTAGATATCATCAAAACTCCACCTGTTGTCATTTTGTGATCCATTTTTATATTGAGTTTATCATGTACTTAAAACAAACTTCTCAAGTTTGTCTTCTTCCTGAAGCAGTAACAGAATTAAGTTCTTTTGCTCATCCTATATGGTCCACAACACAACTCAAATTTCTTCCTCCCAAGTATAAAATACCTTCAATTCTATCATTGCTAGGTTGTCTCTATAATAAAAACTTTTTATTGTGTATTGTGGATTGTGATAATGAATCTATGTAGTAATGTGACAATGCTTATTCCCGTGAAAGAAAGACTGTAGTACATAATGAAATTATTTAAGCACCTGTGAGCAGGTGAGGGCCATATGAGATGGTTCCTGATACAAAGTCTATAGTTCATGGCTTTTGTTTTCATTACCTTTTCCCCTGTTGCTAATTAATAGCTTAGAAGTCTATAAGGCCACTAATGAGCAATGAGGCTAACAAAGTTGATGAGCCAGATGTCTTCACTGGATAGATCTAGAATGAGTTTTTCAAACTGTTACATTTTAACTACCTGTTGTATCCAGATTATATATGATAATGCAGGAAAATTGGTCCTAGTCCTCAATGACTTTAGATAGATATCTCAAATCCTTTTGCTTCAAAATTTAAAATTTTAGCTGAAATAAATATATATATACTATTTGTGGAAACTGTAAAAGTGTGAAGAAAAATTGGTTATTCAAATAGAAATTTTAAAATACAAATGAGTTTGAAAAAACTTTCAGTGAATTTATCTTTAAAACCCTCATACATTTCAATTACATTGAAAGAAATATTTTAAATGCATTGTGATTATATTTAAATTAAGAAATAAATAAAGGCAGCCTAAGTAGCTTGCTATGAGAGAAGGATATGTCAGTCTACTCCTAAAAACAATCGCCAAACAATCAGCCATTGAAAACCCTGTGAGGGTCGCTATGAGTTGGATGTGACTTAATGGCACCTAACAACAACAACCACCACAAGTAACTTACCAGTTCCATTTCTTCAGAGATCTTCCTTCTGACATTCTTTAGACCTAAATGGTACTAGTGTTATGTAAAATAAGCAAACAAATAAAAGTTGGAAAGAATTGAATTTCATAAGTTAGTTTGTTTGAGGTTTGATTTGTTACTTTTAGTTCTTTTGTCCACTGGACTTGGGTAGATTAAATAGTATAAAATGGAGGGGAGATGGGTCATTTTTCAGAGGTTTTTTTCCCTTAAAATTGCTACTGGGGCTAGGAATAGGATAGGAAGGAATTGCAAATGGAATGAAAGATCTTTTTGGGTAATGAAAATGTTTTAAAACTGGATCAAGGTGATGTTTTCACAGTTCTGTAAGTTCACTAAAAATAATTGGTTCATGCACTAAAAATAGGTGAATTGATGCTTTGTAAATTATACTTCATTAAAGCTGTTAAGCACACACATACCTAAATAAAATAACAAATGACTTTCACAGAAAGCAGAAAATAAAATTTCTTCTGAAGATTATATAATATATTGTAAGACTCGGCTTCCCGGAGGGAGACCGTGTCTATCCAAAGTGTTCCCAATGAGAGACGGAGACCTGAGCCGCTGCAAGTGCAAAGGATTTTATTGTGCAGCGCGTCGGGGCCTACTCAGCTCCATCCAACAAGAGAGGGAGAGAGACCCCAAAATGCAGAAGTGAGGGCTTTTTATACCCTTACAGAAGCAAAATGGCGGGTTAGCTGACTGGTACAACTTTGATTGGTCACATTGGTTGACTTTTAAACTGATTGGTTAAATCAAATAGCAAGGCGCGCTCAGGAAGGGGGAAGGTTTCGGCTTCTGAGACGTTGGTGTTAGCAGATGTGGGCTGACGGTAACAGGAAGCGGCAGCTTAAGATAGCTCGAGACCTCCCAAGTTGGGAGGGGTGGGGTCTCTCTGAGGCAGTGGAAAAATTTTCTTAGCCTGATCTATAAAATGGCTTTTCTATGGCTAAGCTGGGTCCTTCAATATAAACATCTTTTCATAAACTGGATTTATAAAATACTTTGTCACATATTAGCTATATCAGCCTACTTGTATAAGAGTGTAATTAAAACTAAACAGGAGAATGAAAACTGTTTTAACAAATATTCAATATTAAATGGTCACTCTTGCAGATTCAGTAACAGGCATCTCTTTCTCACCTTTGGTAAAGTTTTCCTTTTTCAAGATTCCAGAAGGGACCAAAACAGGCAAAAACTTGGTCAAAGTAAAATGTGGCCCCATATTTACTTTACTTAATGTTTAATTCTCCATGTAACATGGCAAAATCATGTGTTTTATCAACTAGGAGAGGGAGTAAAATGCAGAATAAACAGAATGAGACAAAAGTCTTTCCTCATAGTTTAGGGGTCAAGTTTTCATTTTTCTTCTTCATTCCTAAAGTTTCAAAATACTATTTGTATAAACTTTCAAAATACACTTAGTAAGTTTTAGAGTCAGGACTTGAACTCAACAGGTTTGGATCTGGAGCCTGTGTATATTTCACTGCATTGTGATCATTCATATACATAGAGGTGGGTGTTGTAGGGGTGAACATTTTTTGTCTTTCCCTTCTGGAAGTTTGGTATTTGAGTCTGAAAAAGAAACTGGCTGAGATAGATTAACAGGAAAAAAGGTATACAAATTTATAATATACAAATATATGGGAGTCACATTGCCCTGGCCCGCGGGGCTGTTCAACAGGGACCTAGAGTAGGAGGCAAATGAATGAGAGAGAGACAAGAGACACGAAGGATGAGAGCAAGACAGGCTGTCTGATCAAGCTCCAAAGTCTTTAATGTTGTGCTGTAGCTTAAATACACATGGAGGGGGAGGGGAGGGGCAAGAAAGTCACAGGAGCCAGGTGATTCTTCAGAAGTCCTCAGCTCCTGTAACCCTGACAACCGCTTTCAGATGGTAATTTCAATTCAAAGGTCACAATGCCCTGTGGCTCAACATCTGCTATTTTTCACCACACCCTGCACCTTTTCATCAGGGTATCTTGTAAAAAGTTACTTATGGTCTTGGCTCCTGGCATCACATAAAGTATGAAACTCTAGTAGGTCCAGATAGTTGAACGTTCAATAGCATTCTAGGCTACAGAAGGAAGTGAGGATTCTGGGTTTCTTTGGTAGGGAGAGTGAACTAAATGACCAAAGAACAGAGAATAGCCTGAGACAAAGTTTGCCTGGGTTCTAGTTGTGGTGTCAACTCTAGTCTTTCTTCCTCAGTTATTGTGCTGAAGGAACTGGTCTTTAGATAGATAATAAAACCTCATAAAGCCCTTTCCTGAGCTTCAGGAGAGAGAGAAAATGAAGAGACAAGGGAAGATCAAAGAGATTTTAGGCTGCCTCTTTAGTTCAGTATGTCAAAATGCCATACTTCGAGGTATCATTTTTTGAGCCCCAGCAGTGTGAAGAACAGAGGAGTCTTTGTTCTTCTTTCAAGATAAGATATCTTGGATTTCTTTTTTCCTGACCAAAATCCATTGAGGCTTGTACAATTTATCTATTGCTTCTATAAGAAGATAACTCTAAGACAGGCATGGTAGTATGCACCTGTGATAGGGAGGCTGAGGCAGGAGGATCTGTAGTTCAACACCAGCCTGGGCTACATAGTAAGATCCTGTCTCAAAATTAGAAAAATTAAATAAATAAATAAATAAATAAATAAATAATAACTCTCAGGAGGAAATTACTATTTGTAATGTGAAGAGATATACAAAGGATACGGACCCAAGGATAAAGTGAAGTTTTCCATCTAAGAATCCTTGTTGTTTGGTGGGCCTGAAACAGTACACACAAAGCTGTCTTAATCAGGTAGGACTGTCACTGATGGTGCAGCAGAGGTATAGCTCAATATGGCCTCTTAGCCTGAGGAACTTCCCTAGTTGGGACTACCATTCAGGTTAAGGTAGGTCCTTGACATCATCACAGAAAAGAATTCCAGGAGAGCCAGAGAGAATGAAGCAAAGTTTTAAAGTTTATTAAGTACACACTTTAGAATGCATGTGGGCACTCAGAGAGAGAGAGAGAGTTGGGGGGGGGGCGGGAGAGAAGGAGAGAGGTAGGCATCCAAGACAAAGATGCTAACTTACTAAGGGGGCAAAGGACTGGAAACCAATAAGGAAGGTTGGCACACATGTTCCCTCTGGTTGTATTTAACCTATCATACAACCTGTGTGATGTCAGTCCTAGATGCCAAGATCTGGGTGCCTAGTGTGCTATGAATCCAAAAAGGCCCTGGTTATAGGCTGGGTCTGTGCCAGTAAGATAAAAAGAAGTTCCATTGGTTAGGTTTTTCTATTGGGGAGGCTTCCCTTTAATAAAATGAAATTATACTTTGTATCAGTTTAAGAAGAGTCAGGAGGGAGCTGCCTGGGCATGTCCCAAAGAAGCACAGAATTATAGTTGTTGTTGTTAGGTGCCGTCGAGTCGGTATCCGACTCATAACGACCCTCATAGGGTTTTCAATGGCTGAGTGCTTCGGGATTGCCTTAGGGAGTGGATTGCCAGGCCCTTCTCCCATTTTTGTGGTGCTGGGAATTGAACTCGGGTCCTCAGAGACTGCAGTGCAGCGCTCTACCCACTGAGCTAAATCCCAGCCCACAGAATTATAGAGGGGAAAGTAAAACTCAAAGGTTACATACATTGTGACCACAAGCATGACTTATTGCTCTTTTAACATTTTCATTATATAAAATGTCTCTCAAAAATAATGTCTCTATGCAGGCAGCCCTCACAGCAGTCTTCTTGGTAGTTGTGTCAAAGTTCTTGATTCTCAGCTGGTGAGATCCCAACCAGATCCTGGGGTGAAAGCTCTTTCCCTTTCCATGTCCCCCAAATTTCCCTGTCTTTCGATTCTGCTTCAGGACTATTGAGATTGTCATACTGAAGGTACAGGAGAAGAATGCAGAATCCACTTCCAAAGCAATCCAAATACAATCAGCCATTGAAAACCCTGTGAGGGTCACTATGAGTCGGACTGGACTTGATGACACCTAATAACAACAACAACATACTGAAGGTAATAGCAAATGTATTTTGCACCAATGTAAAAAGACTTTATCAGATTATAACTATTTTCATTCTTCCAAAAGCTAGAGATTGTGCAAAATTTCCCTTCTAGATGTAGGGAACCAAGATCAGAAATGGCTTGAATATAGATGTTTAATATTAAAGGTAAGATAGTCATTTGTAGTGTGCAATTTGACATAGTACATATTTTTCTGTGCCTCAGAATTCCATGGATCTATGCTCCCCCATGTATTGTTAGCTTTTTGTGTTGTAGGTGCTTGCATGTTGCTGTGATGCTGAAAGCTATGCCACCATTATTTCAGAGACTAGCAGAGACACCTGTAGTGGACAGGTTTCAGCTGAGCTTCTGTACTAATACTGACTAGGGAGAAGGACCTGGCAGCTCACTCCCAAAACAATTAGCCATTGAAAACTCTATGAATAATGGAGAAGCACTGTCAAATATAGTGCCAGAAAATGAGCCCCCCAGGTTGGAAGGCATTCAAGAAATGACTAGGGATGAGTTGCCTCCTCAAAATAGAATCTACCTTAGTGATGAGAATGGAGTGAAGCCCCTGGAACTTCCTTTCGCTGATGTGGCATGACTCAAAATGAAAATAAACATGGTGGCTGCAGTAATGTGCTGGGTCCAGATCCACTCATGATGGGGAGACAGAGTCCCCACATGAGGAAGAGTGTCTTTAATAAAGGCATTGGAAGGAAAATCCACCGAAAGGGGAGGAGTACTCCTAGCCTCAGGGGGAAAGTCTGCCAAGAGGGGAATAATACATCCAAAAAGTTCTCTTCATGGAAAAGGACTTGGAACCCCATCTTTTCTTAAATTTTAATTGGTCACTATTGTAGATTTCTAGAGATATTAATGAAAAATAATCTTCTGACTCTGTGGGCTATGCTAATTCAGATTGGGAGTTGACAAGCCTCAGGCTTTCTTGTACGGAAATCCCTGTATGACTTTCACCAGTGTAAACTCCTTAAACAAAAGTCTTTGTACCAACAGCTCTATAGTAAGCAAAAGCACCCATTCTTCATAACAACAGACTCAATAGGGTGACACACAGGTGGCAGTTAACCACCCTAAATTCCTGCATAAAGATTAAGAGTAGTCAATTGTTACAGGAAATGCAGATGCTCAGGTCCTTTTGGTTGATTTCTTTAAAATAATCTCACTTTGTCTCTGAGTTCCTCTTCCACTTTGATTGATTACCACCTGACACTCATGTGACAATTGATCAGGTGATTCCATCATTGCAACCAACTTCCTTGTCTTTTTCTGACCTTTCATAAGATTTAATGAATGGTAATTCTGTATAAAAGGGCTGGATAATCTGGAAATAAATGGAACAAGATCACACTGCCTCTGAGTTGCTGTGTTTGTTAACCTTCACCGACTCCTCATCCATCTTAGGGGAACCCTGGATTCTATCTAGGCTGCAGCTGGTCTGCGGCAGTAATGGGTTCAAATGTAAAAAGATTGTGTGCATGGCAGTGTTGGGTAGTGTTTCATTCTGTTGTACATGGTGTTGCTATGAATTGGATTCAACTCCATGGCACCTAACAACAGCAACAACAACAACAAGAGACAGTAGCTAGTGATACCAGACCTACATACAGAGAAAAAATGGCTTATTAATATTAAGTCAAATATGAGAGTCTGTAGCAGTTCCCTAAAGGAGAATAAGTGAATAAATTTTTTCTATAATTAACATTTGAGTCCTAAAATAAGAAAATAGATATTACAATATGCAGACCACAAGGCTGTGAACAGCATGGGCCACACAAGATCAATTAATGTAAAAAAGAAAGTAAGAAACAAACAAACAAAATGACCAAGCTGAAAGAAATCTCAAACTAAGGGAAAACAGAAATATTTCCTTTAGTTGATGAATTCCTTTATATTGCGTAGCAAGGAGAATTTAGAAGAAATATTTATCATTTTGTTTAAGTTGTCAAAAAATAAAGTATATATAGTCTTCATTCTGTAAATTCTAAACCTGTCATTCTTTGTCTCATTTTATGGTTTTATGAAGTTTTGGCAAAAAGGTATTGTATGTAGGAGATATTTCGGGTTAAGAAGAACAAGTGTCCTCTTTTGAGCTTGACCTCTCAGTAACTATGCCCTTGAGTGGTTTGCTGAATCTACCCTCATCTGTAACATGAAGATAATGATATCTTGTGGTAGTAGCTACAGATCATCTTTCTAGGAGGGGCATGGGGATGGCAATGTTTATGCTAAGGGATAAAGGGTTTTGTTTTGAAGCTGCATTTGCAGAACAAACACATGGTTTTTACTCAAATTCATTTAAAATGTTGAAAACTATGAGGAAGTTGAAAATCACCCCCTTACTCAAATCACTCATTGGCACCACCATGAAAGGCAAGAAAATTTTGGATGGGGGGTTGTTAACCTAAGCATCAAACTCATTAGGTACTTGTAAGTATTAATTTTCTTCACTTTTACTTCCCATGACTTCAAATTTTACATAAGTACATTTTAGAGTAAAAATTCTGATATACAGTGTGGTGGGAAAAAATCAGGTGAGTTGCACAGAGCCCTGTTTCTGTCCTCGTTGCCCACATGGAAAAAAGCAGCAATTCAGGACATGTTGAATTACAGAAGATGCCAAAGAGGTTTACAATATTATATCTTCATTCCTCTCCCATTCCTCTCTATTGACTGTGATTTTTTAAAGATAACACCACACGAACATCGCCACTGTCACAAATTTGGAAGACTAATGCAAAGAAAGAAATAATATTCAGATGACCCCACTGTATAGATAGAATCACCATTAACATTTTGTTCATTCAGCAATTCTTTGGAAAACCTAAGGCATGCAATCTGCTCAGCTGGCACAGAGGATACAGAGACAAAAACAGCTCCTGTCTGTCCATAAGGAGGGGTAGAGGAAAGGGGTTTTGCCAGTGTTGGACCTTAGCACATAATGTGTAGGCTCAGAATTCACTTCATAATCTGTCTGCACTGTGAAGTCCTTTTATAAAGCTTAGCATTGACGTTGTGTGATAGGAAAGTGCTGCTGCATGGTCTTGCTGCTATTCTTAGAAGTTCCATTTAGGAAGGTGAAACAAAGCACACTACCCACCCAGGGCATCTCAAGAAGAGTGGGTCAGAGGTGGAGGTTACTCATGGAGACCTTTTCCCTGCCCCCCAAACCTGGCATTTCTCATTGGGGTTCATCTTTAAAGATGTCAGAATGCTTTTGCAATATTTTACAGTATTTTCTATTAGAAGTGTGTCATGTAAATCAATCATGGCTTCAATTTTTCTGTCAGACCCCTGTAACCTTAAACCAGAGCTTTCAAAATTAATCAAATGAGTAACTCAATTTAATTTTTCATGAGAGAATAACAGTATGGGGTTTGTCTTTAGCTATCTCAATTATAAATATTTATTAATGAATTTTGGTTAACACTTTTACAAAGGAAGTTTAAAAATAGCTGATTTAAAAATAAAATCTAATCTTTATTTCATATGAATAACCTTTTTTTTTCTCATAGGGATAAAAGGAATTTCATCTCCCTTCAAAGGGAAATCAGGATGTGTTCAGTCACATGGATCATTTGCTAGTTGATTTTTTAAAAGAGTCTTCTTCTCCTAAACTCATAACTCCTTGGAGGTGGGTCCAGATTTGTATTCTGAAACCTTAAGCAAGTGTCCAAGATATAATACATGTCTGATGATTATTTGATAAATAAATTAATCTTTATATGTAAGAGTTAGGGAGCCAGACAGAAGAGTTGTCATTATTGGCACTTACCTAATACAGCAAAGAAAAATTGGAATTGAAATTGTAATTGCCCATAAAACCTCCAAAACCAAAAAAGACCAGTTAGTTATCCCTTACTTGCTCATTAGTAATGCCTTACAACTTTAGGAATTTTAAGGGGAAAGGATATTTTCAGTTTTTTGCTTTCTTCATGACTCCTTCCTTTATTTTTTATTTTTTTATTTTTTATTTTTTATTAGAAATTTTTAATGTACATCATAATGCGATTCATTTTGACATGCTTTTCATTGTGACAATTTTCATATATGCAATTTGATAAGCATTATTCATATAGGTTACCCCTTACCCTCCCCTATGTTCCCCCCTCCCCCCCTTCCCATCTAAGTTTTCCATCCAAGTCTTCTCTATCTTTTACTATATAGTATTTTTCTATATGTCCTTGGGTTCCAGTTCTGTTTAAGATAGAAACTTTTCCTGTAGTGGTCTTTGTTTCTGTCTTGTTAGAACAATTACATGCGATTTCTAGTCCATTTATATTGACCTCATTCTTATCTTCCCTCCCCCCCTTTTAATGTGATCTGACCTTTGAGTAGGATTTTTCCTTC
>VMDO01020660.1:0-23445 GCA_007922755.1 Pedetes capensis
TATGAGAAATAACACCATCAGGATGGCCAGCCAACATGTGAAATAATTATGTTTCTTTTCCTTCTACTGAAATTAAATTGCATACTAGTGATATGTGTTTGAAAAAGATTTTGAAAGAGAGATGAGATCGTTCCTTGATGGAATTTTACACAGGAAGGAAAAAGCAAACTGTAAGTCCAAACACAACCTCATGCTTCATGTCAATGTAATTTACCCTGTCCCATCACATGTGTACTTCACGAAGTGGCTTCAGGATGGGGATGTTGCTGGCAAACCCTTCATGGAGAAGCAAGTTTTTACTTCTGCATCCTTCGTGGTCTTGGCATTTAATGGTGGAGATGCTTTCGTGGGTGAGCGTTCTGGCCGCTGAGTGCCTGTGCGTGTCAGGCAATGGTAGAGATAATCTCAATCCACACTGAACGGTGGTTAGAGAAATGTCCTCTTTTTGATGTAAGGGTCTCTGCTTGGTGATTTTGGTGAAAGAATTTTCTTTCCCAAGAGATGGGAAGCTTGGGGTCTTCAGCACCTTCCAGCAATTTGGAAAGAGCCTTGGGTGAACCTTCTAGGAATTAGAAGAGAGGTTTAAAGAACCAAACTTTTTTTTTTAATTCGGAAATTTTTAATGTACACCTTAATGTGATTCATTCTGACATGCTTTTCATTATGAGATTTCCATATATGCGTTATGTTGTACATTATTCACATAGGTTCCCCCTTACCCTCTTGTACGCTAAGGAACCAAACTTAAATGACCCACTTTAACGTTAGGGCACAGATGTTGTGCCTATGCTTATGGTAAGGTGAGGTGGGTTGAAGGTCAGGAGACAGGAAGTGACTGTCTGCTGGCAGGAAGTAGGGAAGAAAGGCGTGTCTTCTCCGCAGATGGACTGAGCCAGTGAGTGCTGGGTATTGTGCAGTACTGGCTTGTGAAGAAGACCAGGCCACAGAGAGTCAGAAGGGCTCGTTTTGCCTTATTAATCTAGGGGGAAACAGGTCCCAAGCTTAATGACTGCCTTTTACCTCTCACCAAGGAATCAGCCAAAAAATAGTGCTTGGAGGGTGGGAAGGCAAAAGCCCACCTCTGGCTCTGCTGCATAAGCAATGGAAGCATTTGGAGCTCAGGAAAGTAGTTTTATACACTGTCAGCTGGTAAAGGTCTGGACAATTGTGTGCCCCTTACATTTCATCTTATGTAAAGTACCTGTGCCTGCATTCATAGCCCTGCGGCATCCAATCCCGTCAGATCTCGGAAGCTAAGCAGGGTCGGGCCTGGTTAGTACTTGGATGGGAGACCGCCTGGGAATACCAGGTGCTGTAGGCTTGGGAGACGGACCCGGCAACCCCCTCCCAAAAAGCAATCAGCCATTGAAAACCCTATGAACAGCAAGAAGCACTGACAATAGTGTTTCACCTGTTGTACGTAGGGTCGTTATGAGTCAGACACCGACTCGATGACACCTAACAACAACAACAGTAAAGTACCTGTATGTGGTTCCGGCATTTCTCTGGCATGAGTGTTGTATCAGGATGCCAACCTATCTTGCTTATGAAATAATCGGATATTTACCTCTCACTGTACTCAGACCTGCAGGTACTTTGTAGAATATATTTTTCTCCTGAAATACCCCCCCACCGCAAGGATCACAGATTCCTCAGAGAACCAAATCAAAGGGGATTGTTTGAAATTTAGGAAGCAGAGGCCCATTTATATGATTAAATCTGGCTTATAATCAAGTTATTCATAGGGATTTCAATGGCTAATTGTTTTGGGAGTGGGCCGCTGGGTCCTTCTCCCTACTCTGATTTAGTCTGGAAGCTCACCTGAAACCTGTCCACCATGGGTGACCCCGCTGGTATCTGAAATATCAGCGGCATAGCTTTCAGCATCACAGCCACACAAATCATGTTTGGGAGAGTGGCAGGTCAACAAAAAAAAGGAGGATCCTCAACTAGATGGATGGACACAGTGGCTGCAACAATGGGTTTAAACATAAAAACCGTTGTGTGGATGGCACAGTGTCCCATGGTGTTTTGATCTTTTGTACATAGGGTCGCTATGAGTCACTCAACAGCACCTGACAACAACAGCAAAATCAAGTGACTGAGATACAGAGTTTGCTTCTGATTTTCTCAGTAGGAAATGGGCATGATATAAGAAAGTGTTTTTCTGTCAGCTCAGCTCTCACCCACACAAGGCCTGCCTGGATGCTTCGAAAACCCAGTCCTAAGTAACCTCTCTCTGAGGGTTCCCCTCGTGATGTACTCCACCAGCATGCACCTGTTTCTACCTCAGACGTTTCCGAGGGCACCACACAGCACATCACAGTGTGCTCAGCAAAATCTTAGGCTGAAAGAAATCTTTCCTTCGACTTTTGTAAAAAAAGCAGGCAAATAAAAAGAAGGGGACATTTCAGTTTATAGTCTTCCAGATGGTCACTTTCTGTCCATTTCAATGTCTCAGTTCTGTGCTAGAAGATTCTGACTTTGATGATGGTCACAAATATGAAGATTGTGTTTCAACAAGTTTAAACAATAACAGTAAGGACCCCAAAGCAGGATATGAAAGGGAACACGGACCCCTGAGGGAAACAGGTGAGGGCTCCTTTAAAGCTATAGAAAATATGTACCAGCTTCCAGGGAGGCAGCGGAGGAAGTGGGCGTGTGCCTCACAGCCAGTTTGTGAGAGGAAAGGGGAGCCGCTTTCACCACAGACACTGCAGGTGGCACCTTCCCAGGCAAGATGGCAGGACTTCCTTCCCTCGTTTGTCTTCTTGGCTCCACCCTAGGAGGGTTACCTCTCTACCTTTGGGATGTTGTTGTTGTTGTTGTTAGGTGCCATCGAGTCGGTATCTGACTCATAGCGACCCTCATAGGGTTTTCAATGGCTGTTTTGGGATTGCCTTGGGAGTGGATTGCCATGTCCTTCTCCCCATTTTTGTGGTGCTGGGAATTGAACTCGGGACCTCAGAGACTGCAGCGCAGCGCTCTACCAATTGAGCTAAATCCCAGCCCTACCTTTGGGATTGTTGTTGTTGTTGTTAGGTGCCATCAAGTCGGTATCCGACTCATAGCGACCCTCATAGGGTTTTCAATGGCTGTTTCGGGATTGCCTTGGGAGTGGATTGCCAGGTCCTTCTCCCATTTTGGCGGTGCTGGGCATTGAACTTGGAACCTCAGAGACTGCAGCGCAGTGCTCTACCAACTGAGCTAAATCCCAGCCCCACCTTTGGGATAACAGCCATTTATTACAGTCCAGTTCTCTTGAGATTCAATTTCTTTCTCATTCTCTTGCTGTTTCTTTCTCTCTTCTAAGTTTTGAGTTCAGACCTGACTGATTCTTTGTCACCTAGCCCAGTGATAGTAATTTTAAAGAATGTAACTTTTTTAAAAGAAGGAAGGCTTTGGAATCTAGTAAACGTGATCACTATGCTGCTTTTTTATTTTTTTCAATATTGAGGGGTTAAACCCAGAGCTTTGCACATATTTGCAAATGTGGTACCACTGAATGAAACCCCTGGCCTCCCTTTCCAAATTTTTTCTCTTTAGACAGGGTCTCAGTAAGTTATGCAGGCTGCCTCTGGCGTTGAACCTGTGATCCTCCTGCCTCTGCCTCCCAAGTCACTGGGAGTACAGATGGACGCGTTGGTGCCTAGCCCTATAATCTTAAGCAAGTAACTCAATAGCAAAATGCCTGTTCCCTCATCTAGAATGGAGCCAGTAAAATCCACTTCATGTTGGAAGGGTCTAATTAAATAGTGCATATCAGTGCTTAGCACAGTACCTGGTGCAATGCAAGCATCCAGGGAATGTATCAGTGTTTTGTTAAACATGTTTACGATCAATGTTGCAGCAACTCACTTGTCAGCCACAGAAACATGCCATCTACTAGCCTCCTCTCCCGGTGAAGAATAAACACAAGTTAAGCACTGTGCAATCGAGGAAGTGTGCCCACCAGGCCTGCACATGGCCAAAATAGGTGTTGAGAATCTCTGTCCAGGGACTGTGCGCTTTCTTCCGCAGGGTGCATTGGCTGTTCTGGGCTAGGATCTGGGCCTACTCATTTGTGTTGTACACATGATTTTAACAACTGTGACAACCAATTTCTAAGTTTGTAGCAGATTAGATACAGCAAATTAGAAGAGAGAGGGCCCAAGGAAAGCAGAAATGAGGAGTAACTCCAGAGCAAGCAGAAGGAAAGGTTGGTGGAGCAGACACAATTCCTAAGAGGTCAGCAGGGTGGAGTCACTGGGTCTTAAGCTTTGGCTTCCCTCAGAGTCACCTAGAGGCTTGCTTCAGGGACTGTTTGGCCACCACAGGGGTGTTTGATGTCATTCTCCCACCTTCCAGGTGGTAATGATGTTGCTCTGTGGATGAGAGAGAGCACCAGGGCCTGGTGTGCTGTCCACCTTTTACGATCCAGGAAGCAAGAGAAAGTTTACCTTTCCCCACGTTCTCTGTTTGAGTAGACCAAAAGGTTTGTGCTCCATTCCATAAATAAATGTTATTCAAAAACAAGTTTTTTTGTTTGTTTGTTTGTTTTTTGGTACTGGGGGTTGAACCCAAGGCCTCACATTTGCATGCTTTGCAAGTGCTAGACCACTGAGCTGACTCCACGGCCCTTTTTTTTTTTTTTTTTTTTTAACTTTTTTGAGACAGGGTCTCACTAAGTTACACAGACTGCCTCTGGTCTCGAACTTGCGATCTTCCTGCCTCCGCCTCCTGAGCCTCTGGGATTACAGGTATGCGACACTGTGCCCAGCAAAACAATTTCTTAAAAATACTTTGGCGTGTAAAAAAGGAAGCATTACCCAGAAGAGAAAGAGCCATCCTCAGCAGAGCATTGCCTTAGGGAGACTCCAGGGCTCCCTGTGTCTGCTGGGTGCGGTTATCACGGCTGGGAGGCCTCTGTTCCCACTCCACAGTGGTTTTGGAGGTATCTGTGTTTGTGTGATTGCTATGCTTCCTCTCTCTCTCTCAGTGACTTTCGAGACAAAAAGACTTCAGAAGCAGCTGTTTCTTCTGCCGCACCAACTGTCTGATTCAACTTAGCTCTCATAAATAGTTGAGTTTGTTTCGGTAACAATGTCAAAACACTGGGCTCTGTGGCGGTTGCGTATACAGGAACCATATTGTCATTTACTTCCCTGCTCCTTTGCCAGTGAGTGAGAAAGTCTGCCAGCACCAAGGGAAATCCGTGTAACAAGCTCTGGACTAAGGTGATGGTGTGTGAAAGAGGCAATAGCCTTGCTCATGAAGACTGGTTCTGTTCTGAACATCACCTTTTCTTATTTTCCATTAGGCAGGCAGAAGATCTATCTTAGTAGTTGTTGTTGTTGTTAGGTGCCGTCAGTCGGTATCTGACTCATAGCGACCCTCATAGGGTTGTTAATGGCTGACTGTTCCGGGATTGCCTTGGGAGTGGATTGCCAGGCCCTTCTCCCATTTTTGAGGTGCTGGGAATTGAACTCAGGACCTCAGAGACTGCAGCTCAGCGCTCTACCCACTGAGCCAAATCTCAGCCCGAAGACCTATCTAGGTTGGCACAAACGATTACCGGCCAAGGTTGCATTTTGGTAACTGTATATAAACTTGGTCTTCTTACTTGCCTTGAGCTGCCGTACTGGAACTCTTGCATCCTGGCTGAACCTGATCTTCAGCGATCTTCAGAGTTCTTCCGTCTCAGACGTTCTGAGAACAGCATTTCGTTTTTTGCTAATCTGAGAGGGTCTGAGATCGATGTATTCCTCCTAGCTCAGAGGCAGTGTGCTTTTCAACTAGAGAGGCAATGCAGTCTTCCATATCACAGTTAGGGGATTACTTTCATTAGATAAATCTCTCTCTATGACAGATCACGTTGGTGCGCTGAGCTGTTTAAGGTACTTAGGGATGGGGTTTTCTTTTGAGTCCATTTCTGGGGAAAAGCAGTGACTGTTCCCTGAAAAATAAGATCTGGCTCTAGGTTTTGGTGCTGGTGGTCGAGGGA
Organism: Pedetes capensis; assembly: GCA_007922755.1. Classification (NCBI taxonomy): domain Eukaryota; kingdom Metazoa; phylum Chordata; class Mammalia; order Rodentia; family Pedetidae; genus Pedetes; species Pedetes capensis. Next base: position 5,984 of record VMDO01020660.1, read on the forward strand.
GTAGAGAAAAGGGGAGACGAGAAGAGCTTTGAAAAACCCACCTCTGCTGGTGAATGTGACATAGAAATCCTCATCAGAACATGTGGCTTTTTGTCACTTTTGACTGAATTCTGAACCATTATCTTCCTTTAGGAAAATTTTAAATAAAAACCAGGATTGCTGGGACCAGTGGCTTCTTTTCCTGTTTGTTTAGCTGAGCAGAGTATTCTGTGCCAATAGCACTGGGTTTCAGCTAGAGTCTGGTCCTTCTGGCTGAAATCCAATGGCATGGGTAGTTACATTTCTGTTTACATGTTGTCACAACGACTGCTGCATTAAGACTGTAATTAAGAATTGGAATTACTTTTATGTGATCAATACAAAATATTCAGTACCTGTATTTAAATCGATTGTAAATTACTTGGGTGTCAGAATATCATTTATAATAGTGATGTTTTAGGTAGGTAAGGGGTACTTGGGTTAGTTTTTTATGACTATAACAAAATACCTGACATAATCAACTTAATAAGGGGCGAGGTTAATTTTAACTCACGGTTTTATACACTTTGGCCCATGGTTTGTTGGCCCTATCTCCTTTGGGGTTCCCGGCTAGGCAGCACATTACGGAGAGAGTGCGTGGCAGAAGATGCTCACTTTATGGTGCCTGGAAAGAAAAGAGAAGAAGAAGGGCTGCGCCTTCCTCATATCAGCTCCAAAGGCAGGCCACACTCTCATGACCTAACTCCCTCTACTAGGCCCCACCTTTTAAAGGTTCCACTACTTCCCAATAGTGCCAAGCCTTCAACACCTGGCCATTGGGAGACACTTATCCAAACTACAGCAGTACTCAAACATTGTTTTATAATGTTAATGTGCGGTCTGACATTCTGTAAGAGAAATCCATAAAATAAGCAAGACTTTTAACTTTCTTTTTAATTTAGTGTCTGACATTGAAATGGCTCTCTGTATATTTCCTGTGACTGGTCATTTTATACCTGATCTAATGCCTATGCAAAGAAATCTTCATAATGTTTCTAGGATCTATGCTATGGAGCCGTATGATAACCTGGTCTAATGCCCTATTCAAATAAATCTTTATATATATATAATGTATGTATATGCACACACATGCATACATAAATATATGTGCATAAATACACATACACACACACTTACATACGTGGGCTTGGGTTTAGCTCAGTTGGTAGAGTGCTGCTCTGCACTTTCTAAGGACCGGAGTTCAATCCCCAACACTACAGAAGTGGGAGAAGGGCATGGCAGTTCACTCCCGAAGCAATCCCGAGACAATCAGCAATTGAAAATCCTATGAGGGTTGCTATGAGTCAGACCCAATTCGAGGTCACCTAACAACAGCAGCATATATGTACATATCAGGGACAGGGTACTACAGTGAAATTAAGGGAATTTATCCCATCTTAGTCCACAGTTCTGACTTTGATTTCAGGCTTGTGACTTCTAATGGTTTTATTGCCCTTTTTTGTTGCCTTTGAAAGCCCTAGGTAGATTCTTCCAGACTTTTAACCATATAAATAAAAACTGATATATTATGTCATATACATACGTATATGAGATATATGTGTGTGTATGTATATATATCACATCATATATCAAAACTTGGGGAACTTTTGAGTTTGAAATATATATAAGAACTATTCTATTGGAGAAAAACATTTTTGCCTATAAAAGATAGATGCCTTTTATATTTTTATCTGAAAAAAGATACATATTTGATTTTGCTATTACAATACCACAGAACTCTGACAATTTCTACAAAACTAAAACATCCTTTTATATTCTTTCTATCTCTTATTTTGGTCATTAGCTCTTACAGACAAGCTTAAAATTACTCAGGCCAATTTTCAAACCTTCCTCTCTTAGTAGGGTTGACTCTTTTCCATAAGGAGTACACTAATATAAATTTATGAAATCTGACTTAGACTGTCTTCTGGTTCACAAATGGTAATCTCTTTCTGGAACATGCAGCCATTTCTTTACCCATTTGTTTTATGCCTTTTTAAATACTAAGGATTAATTTCACTAATTTATTTTTATAATAAGGATTTACTTTATTTCCTTAGTAATCAGACAATGAGAATGTCAAAACATTTCTTTTTGTTTGATATAGATCCCCAGTCCGCACATGCTCCTGAGCACATTTCTTCTTGTTGCTGATTTTAGGTGTCACTGAGTTTGTATCGGACTCATAGTAACCCTACTTAAAGCTTGTGAAACAGTATTGTCAGTGCTTCTCTGCTACTCACTGGGTTTTCAATGGCAGATTTTTTTTTGGGGGGGGGCAGGGGGTGGGAATTGCCAGATCCTTCTCCCAAGCCTACAGCACCTGGTGTTCCCAGGTGGTTTCCCATCCAAGTACTAACCAGTCCCGGCCCTGCTTAGCTTCCAAGATCTGAGGGGATCGGATGTCACAATGGTATGGCTGCAGGCCCAAGCACCTTCCTTAGGAGCTGTATATTACCAGACTTTTGAAGCTTTTCTATTACTAGGTCTGCATTCAGTAGGGAAAAGTGATTTTTCTTTAGGGAAAGGAACACTCTTCCTGCTACCAGGGATTCCTCCAGGAAATGTTTACCGAATCTCAACTTTGTTCCTGGGAATGTGCTTATTTTTAATTGATGTATAATCATTGTACATATTCATGGGCAGCAGGGAGATATTTCAACACATGTATACAATGGGCAATAATAAAATCAAAGTAATTAGCATTATCAATCACCCCAAACACTGATCATTTCTTTGTAGTGGGAGCATTCAAAATCCTTTCTTGTTCCCATTTTGAAACATACAACAAATTACTAACTGCTGTCACCTGCTTGTGCTATAGAGCACCAGAATTTAATCCTCCTATTGAACTGTATTTTTGTGCCCATTAGCTAACCCTTCTTGCTTTTCCTGTACTGCTTACCCCTCCCAACCCCTGACAGTGTTTATTGAGTACCTGCTGTGTTCCTGTGACTATGCCAGGGATATCACTGAGGATAAGAAAGATCCTTTTCCTTCCTCCATTGAACTTAAAGTTGCCCTAAAGCTTCTGATAATAGGATATCTATTTCTTTAATTCTTTTAGGTGAATTTAAAGAAATGAAAGCTCAAATAGAAATAATTGGAGTTGTTCTAGAAAACACTGTTCTCTCTTCTGCTCTCCATTTAGAAGATCTAGGCAATAAACGAAATCACATAGAAAAACATAATCCTCACTTACCTCATAGTTGTTTAGCACATGCAGAAGAAAAGATGTTACTACCAGTGTTCTGCATATAAGAAGTGTGCTAGGATTTAGCTCAGCTGGTATAGCGCAGCTCTACAGTCTGTGAGGTTCCAAGTTCAATTCCCAGCACCACAAAAATGGGAGAAGGATGTGGCAATCCACTCCTGAGGCATTCTCGAGACAATCAGCCATTGAAAACCCTATAAGGGTCACCGTGAGTTGGAAATGACTTCATGGCACCTAACAACAGCAACATAAAAGAAGCAGTCTTTTCAGAGGAAAAAGAGGTAAATGCAGACTCATCTTTCGTTTCTCTCCTGCCTATTCCCTTTTTATTTTTTCTTCCTTTATTCTGTGTTCTCTGCTTCAATTTTTTGTGCGTGTCAGTGATATGAAGACCCTTATTTAGACCCTAAAGGTTAATTCAGAAGAACTGGTAATTTATATGAAGACATTCGTTGTGGTGCTTTTTAGAATAGCACCGAAAAATTATAAAACAAACTAAATGCTGAGGCAGATGTCAAAACAAAAAAAGACGGTAGGTAAAATAATGGGAATAGCAGAAAGCTATGCTATATAGAGCTGAGTACTATGTTGGACCATGGGAATAAGCAATTGTATAACTCAGGCAGGACCCAACTACTGTGAATGTGAAGATTCACAATGATGCCACCTATGTGTATAATTATCCATTGCATATCTAATACCTGTGCATTCACTGACCAAAATTAAGCAGAAATTATGAAAAAATCATACCAAATATTAGGTTCTTCTTTCTTAGCAAGGTAGTTTAATTGAGTAACTTTTAAAAAATTCTAAACTTGAAGGTCTTCCACCCAAGACAAAGTATGCAAGGGAAAACACAAATCTCTCTTACTTTTTAAAAGATTCATGCTTTTTCAAAATTCCTGCTTCAGGAGGTGTTAGTATTAAATTTTTTAAAAAGTACGGTACTTAAATTATCAGGTGAATAAGATAGAACTTCTTTAGAAATCCATATCCTGTCTTTTAAGAAAGGTGTTTTTCAAGAGAAAAATAACTTTGCGTTTAATGAGGTTAGGCTTTCCTCAACCCCAACCATCTGGAACCTGGGAGTGAGTTTAAAAAATAAAAATAAAAATAAAAAAGAACTGGCAGAGAGGACTGGCTTCACACTGGCCCATGGTAGCCACGGTGACATCCTCTGCCAGGCAATGTGTGTAAAACGAGAGCAGGCAGGCTACAGTCAGAAGACAAGGAGAAGAGAAGACCGCAGAGAACATAAAGAAAAGACAGACAAAAAGCTGACATTGAGACCTGGAAGTCGTGTCACGCTGAGTCCTTCAGGACAAGGTCCACCAGCTCTGTTGGTTGGAACCCCCGAGCACCGCACTGAATTCTCCTTAAAGGTTCTTTACTTGGATGACTAGACTTGAGCTATCTGGAGAATCTGGCGCTGTGAAATACTGCATTTCCCTTCAAGGCTCGCAAAGTATCGTCGTGGCCATCAGCTTACAGCAGTGTTTTCCTGACCAAGGGCTGCTGCTTAGATTTCTTCTGTTTTAATGCCAATAAGTGGAATGATTTTATCTTCTTTCTGCGACTTCAGAAAAATAACTTCTAGCAAATGGTCCCAAGAGTCCTTGTCCATCTTTGGGGGGAAATTACATTTTGGATCCTGAGGGCATGGTTTTATTAATGGAGGTTTTACATTTTTTATATGTCTTTTTTTTTTTTTTTTTTGCTTTTGTGAGGAGATGACCTTTTTAGTTAATCAAACTTCTATTAACAAATAAAGCAAACTTTTACTGCCTCCTTTACTGATGTTTAATATGCAAATAGCTTCTGCACGGCCTGAAGGGGAGAAGCCTTCTAAAGACTCAAAGACAGGTGGCAATGGTGTCAATACTGTGCTGTAATTCTGTAGCTAAGAGTGCTGGGTTTGGAGGTCCACTGCTTGGGTTCAGATCCTAGCTTTGTTATTTAATAGCCTTAGGATCTGGACAAGTTACTTAGCTTTTCTAATCCTTGGTTTCTATGCCCCCAATTTTGGGCCCCGTGTAATACAATAATTGGGATGATCTGTTTAAAATTCTTAGCTTAGTGCCTGTACACAGTAGGCACTCAACAATTGTAAGCTATTGTTATTAGTCTTGATTTATTTTTAGGATCACAATACCTACACTGTGACTGAATCTTTTCTGAATGATTCAAGGAGAATAGGAGAAGAGAACTAAGATTAGCTGAGCGCGTACTATATGCCGGACCGTATGTGATGATATCATTCAGATGTACTTGAGGAACTGAGATTTAGAAAGGTTATTCCTTGTTCCAAACACCAGTGAATTTGCTGAAGTGAGGGCTGCTTGTGGCAGGAGCCGTGTCGCACCTGACTGCACGCTGGTGTAACAGGTGCATTACTGTTTCCCGGCACAAACCCTGGGGCCGCATCTCCTCTCCTGTCCTCTGTCAGCATCTACTGCTCCCTGTCCTGACTTTGCATGCTGTTTGCACCAACTGCTGCAGCTCATTCTTACTCCCCTCCTTTTCTTTCTGCCATGTGCATTTCTTCTTTATGTGTGACTTCTCCGATCACCAGCTCTCCATTTCTAGGCTTCTGAATAAAAATAGAAGTGTGGTCTTTTATAGACAGGGCAAGCCTATTGGGGTATTTCTTCCCTTTCTTTTTCAGTCAACTGACTGTTAGGTGACCAGGTACCTCCTTGAGTTAGGCTCAGGTCTTGTGCCCACTGTCTGTTCCTGGTGCTTAGAGCCCCACCTGGCTTGAGGTGGGTGCTCAGTAGACACTGGATGAAGGAATTTGTGCAGTGTTGTTTTGGACCTTTGCTGTTTTCCAGTCAGGTTTACATGTAGCTGAGTGCTGAAGGGACTATACTTTTACACCCAAACATGACATAAAAATGTGTTTCTAAACTCCTTTTGAATCTGTTCCCCCCCACCCAGAATTCTAAATGCTCTAGAAAGCCAGGTTCAGGATAAGAAAAATACAGGTTTAATTATGATTTACATGTTGTTATCCAGAAAGCTGATTTGTGACAGTACAGCAACCACCTTTTAGAATGTAAATAAATAAAAACAAGCAAAACATACCCAGAGAGCTGTCTAAATAAGGAACAGAAAAATCTCCCTGCTCTAGGGTCTTTTCTTCCATTTAGTTCTGGTGGTTTATCCAATATCCTAAGCCTACTTAAAACACACCCATTAATAACATCTTAATATGCACACAGAATTACAAAAAAATGGCAAAGAAATGGGGATTTTGATGGTCTGTGTTGCAAACCTTTGACCCCTTTAAATCACTTAGTTTTTAATGAATAAATGAGATGTTGAGACTAGGGGAATAGAGTTGATCTGACTAGCAAATTCTTGAGTGAGAAGAGACTTTCGAGGCCATGTGGTCTGACCTAAATAATACCGGAATTCCTTCTGCGAGCTCCCTGACAGATGGTCACACACTTGTGTTTTGAATACTTCTCCATGTCAGGAAATGGGCTATTTCAAGAGGCAGCATATTTCATTGTTGGACAGTTCTAAAAGATAAAAAATAGTTCTTTTACATGTTAGACAACCTTTTTCTTTTTCTAGCTTTTGTTTGCTGATCTGGAATATTTATTAAGTACTCTTCAGTTAAAGAATTTTTCTATAGCTGTGTCTTAGTATAGGATGACCAGATGAGGAGCCGTCCAGTGTGTGTAGAACACCCGGCGGAGATTCATCACTTTGATCCTTTGTAGAGTAGGGGAGGGTGTGAGGCCCCTGCGAGTGGGAGGCTCATGGACCCATCAGGGGACAAGGTGAAGCACGCACTAGATTAGCTGCCCACGGATGAGCAGCTGACTGTCACAGGTGTGAAAGTCTCGAAGGAGAAAGTTACGAAATAGGAAATTTCAGTATCTGGAGATGTGAGCATAATTTGCAATAAATGTGTGAGGGCAGGAGAGGTACAAGGGGTTGGAGGCAGATCCTGAGGAGACAAAGAAACATGAGGCAGCACAAGAAATGAAACAGGAAGACCATGGCCAGGCACGGTGGCGCACGCATATCATCCAAGCGGCTCAGGAGGTAGAGGCAGGAGGATCGCAAGTTCGAGACCAGAGACAGTCTGCATAATTTAGCGAGACCCTGTCTCAAAAAAGTAAAAAAAAAAATGGGCTGGGGGTGCAGCTCAGTCGTCCAGCACTTGCAGAGCATGTAAGCACGAGGCTCTGGGTTCAACCCCCAGTACCGCAAAAAAAAAAAAAAGGAAGACAATGAAGGAACTTGAATACTCTGAAGATACCTCTATTTTCATACTGGATTGGTTGTCTTTTCCTGTTTTTCAAATCGTAAGAGCAATCCATGTATGTAATAAAAACGGAAGCAGTACAGAAATTCTTAATTGGAAAATAAAGTAAAAAATATTCATGTCATTTTGTTCCCCTCCCCATTTCTCAGACCTGCTGTTTTAACCACTTGATACTTATTCTAGGGGGTCACCATACTGTGGCCCAGGTGCCAAAATCCAGACCTACCACTAGTTTCTGAATGGCCTACATGCTAAGCATGGTTTGTGCACATTTAAAGGATTCAAAAAATTTCAGAAGAGTCATATTTGTGGCATACGAAAGTTGTATAAAATTCAGATTTTATTGTCCATAAATATTTTGAATCTTGTCCACAAAAAATGCATGGAAATTTGTTTTCAGTCTTGTTGTGTAAGTATCTATGTTAGAACCGTGGTTTTGACCTTTGGCCCTCAAAGCCTAAAATATTTACTACATGGTCCCTGACATATTCATTCAAAGATCTTTCTCATAAATGAGCACCTGCACACATGTTTATGGTGTTCTGTTATATTTGTAAAAGTCGGTTTGTATGAATCATGTCATGGCAAATTCTTTAGGACTGAAATGATCTAATGAAGAGCGAGCTCTGTTGGGTCTGAGAGTTGCCAGTGCCTTGAGGCTGGAGCCAGGAGGGGAAACCGAAGGGCCAGGGGTGTGGCCCCTGCAATATACAGGCATGTACTGGTGTATGCTGGTGTGCTCCTGACTTAGGAGGAAATGGGAGAGCCAGATGTGAGGCATTCCCTCTGCATTTAATAAGAGGTTAGGCTTTCATCCATCCCAACCCTCTGGAACCTGGGAGTGAGCTTAAAAAATAAAAAGAAAATAAAAAAGAACAACTGACAGACAGGACTCGCTTCACACTTGCTGATGGTAGCCACCTTGACATCCTCTGCCGGGCAATGTGTGTAAAACGAGAGCAGGCAGGCTACAGTCAGAAGACAAGGAGAAGAGAAGACCGCAGAGAACATAAAGAAAAGACAGAGGAAAAACTGACATTGGGACCTGGAAGTTGTGTCACGTTGAGTCCTTCAGGACAAGGTCCACCAGCCCTGTTGGTTGGAACCCCTGCACACCGCACTGAATTCTCCTTAAAGGTTCTTTACTTGGATGACTAGGGGTAAACTGAGTCACTGGAGGAGGTGAGGCAGGGAGTATCCAATGTGCCCCCCACTTCCAGGGCTGGTATTGGGAGAACACTGTGCTATAGAGATGTGAAAATTTCGGAGACTATCTGGAGAGATGACTCAGAATTTAAAGTGGTCTGTCCCGTGCTAAACCAGGGACACCAATGTTTGGTAGCTACAGTTCCTACTGCCAGCTAAAGAATGTGTCACCTGGCTGGGCATGACGGCTCACGCCTGTATCCCCAGCAACTTGGGAAGCAGGGGCAGGAGGATCCCATGTTGGAGATCAGGGCAGCCTGCGTAACTTAGCAAGACCCTGTCTCAAAACAGAAAGTCAAAAATGGGCTGGAGGTGCAGCCCAGTGGTAGAGCACTTGCAAAGCATGCGCGAGGCCCTAGATTGAACCCGGAGTACCACAAAAAAAGGAACCCCTCACAGTATTTGCCTCTATTATGGTTGAGTTAATAAAATACAAGGTTCACTTTTGAAGGAGGGGAGTTCCCTGGGTTATTTGTAGCTCCAATTCATCAGTGTTGTCCATTGGGCTAGTGCTGGATGTGAAGACTTTATGTTAAAACAGAATCTGGAAAAGAAATGCATCATGGGGTTACATTTATGACCACTTATTTACCTTCTTTACTAAGAGAAAAGCCTGCACACCGCGCTGAATTCTCCTTAAAGGTTCTTTACTTGGATGACTAGGGGTAAACTGTACCACTGTGGCATTGGAAGCTAAGCAGGGTCAGACTTGGTTAGTACTTAGATGGCAGACTCCGTGGGAACATCAGGTGCTGTAGGTTTGGGAGACGGACCGGCAGCCCACTCCCAAGAAACAATCAGCCACTGAAAACCCTATGAATATCAAAGAAGCACTGACAATTGTGTTTCCCCTGTTGTACGTCAGGTTGCTATGAGTCGGACACCTACTCTGTGGCACCTCACAACAACTAGGAGAAAATAGTTGTAGCTTTAAGAATACTTTGAAGGAGGGAGCCTCTCTTCACATAGAAGTATATGAAGTTTTGAAGGGCATTTGAGGCTGCCATTTCTGCCTCTGCCCCCCGCCCCTGCCCCAGCACTGCCACCCATGAGCTGAGCAATCCACGGCAGTCACAGATCTACACTTTGCCTACTCCACCCAGGCCAGTGCTTAGGCGTCTTCTGCCAGTGTGAAATTTCGTGGGAAAGAAAGTTTTCCCTGTGGTGCTATTAATTAGGTTACGTGAGTGGCTATCCTAGACCAGCTCCACCTTGTGGATTTGTGTCTCAGTGGAGAGCTAGTACAACTACAGTCGGAGTAGCTTTTCAGGTGACGCTCATTCTAGTGTCGGCATGCATCCGAGTTAGCTTGAAACAGATGGGTCAGTTTAGCCTTTCGTGTAACTTACATTTGAACCGTGTCTAGGTTTTTCATAGATTTTACTCAAGCTTCCCCTGTGTACTGATTTTTTTTTCCCCTTAACCTATTTCATGAAAGCAACTGATACCAGAGAACTTTCCAGAAAAATGTTAACAGGGCCATCAGCAGCTCTGAGCAGGGGGGACAGATGAACATCACAAATGAGCTAGACCCCACTGTGATTCAGAGAGTCCCCTGGTACCCGTGGCCCAGGTCAAAGGATGGGCTTTAAAATTATGATGCCTGACCTTTCCACACCTCCGCTGGCTTGCTCTGTGATCCTGGGTAAAGGGCAAAACGTCTCTGTTTCTCTGTTGGGAAAAGACAAATCAAGGTTTGAGACGGAGTTGTTCCAGGTGGAATGTTTAGGACTAGAAAGTAGAACGTGTGCCATGCACTTGGAGGATGCGGAGGAAGGGTGGCGTCTGAGCTTTCTGCATGGCTACCGTCTGTTCAGCGTGTCCCCCATTAGAGACTCTTTGCCGAAAGAGAAACAGGTTGTACCTCCTGACCCATTAGTGTTATACTCATCCCAACTCATTGCTCTCAGCACCTTTAACACGCTTTTAAACTTCGTGCCCATTTTGGAGGAAGTCATGGATTCTGCTAGTGATATTCTTGTCCTTGCTGTGGAAAAGAATCACAGACTTAAAACATTGTTGTCATCAACTCGTAGGCATTTTTGGCTATGCTTTCAGAATATTGTAATTTTGACTTTGCTAATTAAATGGAGTTTTTGTTCCTAGTGGGAGGGACTGTCTGGCATCTCACTAAATGCATGGAATGAAATAAATATGGACTAATTGACATACTATTCTGTAACCTGTGCAAGTGCAGTTTCTAAATACTCTTATTACTAGTACTAGGGATTCACTATCATATTTTTCTCTCTAGAGCAAAATCCAGTGGGTCCTGGATTTACCCCAGAATAGTTTAATTGAGTATCAGAGAGGGTTAATGGAGTGATTTCACCTCTACCGTGATTCTGAAGGAGGTGTGGGCTCTGTGACCCCATTTCCTCCCCTCTGGTGTGCACTCAGGCCAGGTGAGTTCCTTCATGGAAGGAAGTGCATTGGATTCCCACAGGGGAGGCGTGAGGCGCAGTCTTAAGGGCAGCCTGGGTGCAAGGGGGCCGCAGAGAGAACCGTGTGCAGTGGAGCCCACCGGGGTAGCACGTGGCTGCCTTTGAGAGCAGAAGGAGGTACAGCTGTCCCCAGCAGTAGGTGTCACTGTAGGCAGTGGCTTCTACTGAGCAGCACCTAAGGGGTTAACAGGGTCTGGTTTAGCCTGGAGAGAGGCCCATCTGTGCCCTCTGGGGTGTTGGACTTTGTCTCTAGGGCACCGGTTGACACCATACAAGACCCAGGTTGACTCCATTTTCCTCTGCGAAGGGAAGGAAATCACGTGCATTTGCGGGTCCAAGGTTGGCTCTTGGATGTAATGGGCGGGGGGAGGGGGCAGGGTAAATGAGGTGGGGTGATCCTTCCAGGCTTGGTGGGGAGCCCTAGAAAGGGGCAGGGGAATTCCATGAAGAGCAGTCTAGGGATATAGACTAACCAAATGCATGTCCTTGCTATCCCTGGAGCCAAGCCCTATTACACTCAAGCGGAGCAAGCGTCCAGAACTCATGTCAGCCTCTTTCTCAGAAATGTCCCTTGGCCCTCCAAGGAGCAAAGGGAAAGATTCTGTCCCCTGCAGAGACAGTCTGCTCCCTTGCCACTTTCCACTCCAGACAGCTGATCTTCAACCATTAGGGTGGAATTTGTTGTTAGGTGCCCTCGAGTCAGTATCTGACTCATAGCGACCCTCATAGGGTTTTCAATGGCTGTTTCTGGATTGCCTTGGGAGTGGATTGCCATGACCTTCTCCCGTTTTTGCCGTGCTGGGAATCAAACTCCGGACCTCAGAGACTGCAGTGCAGTGCTCTACCAACTGAGCTAAATTCCAGCCCAGGGTGGAATTTAGGATTTAGAAATAGCTACTGTGTAAAGAAAGAAGGAAGGAAGGAAAGAAAGAAAGAAAGAAAGAAAGAAAGAGGAAGGAAGGAAAAGAACAGAACAGAAAAGACAAGACAAGACCAGCCCATGTAGCCAATTGCTTTTTCAAGCACATCCAGTTTCACCTTTTCTTTTCTAGTAACACCCTGGTGTGAAAACAAAATAAAAGCCAGTAAACTCACTGTGGAGTTGTAGATTCATTTCATCTCTCATAACCCTCTCTCTCCCCACCTAGTACCCATTGCAGCGCAGTAGATTGTCCTTAAAAAAATTACATGACGGCAACACAGGATGTATACAGGGATGTTTATTAAAAATAACTCATGTCCAGTCTTTGCTCTTCCCTGTAGCTGGGTTCTGGCAGCAGCCTGATTAAGCCCTGCTCGTCATAGCACCATACGTCAAGCCCAGGCTGACTGCTCTTTCTCCCTGTCTTCCCTCCGGTCTCCCTGGGAGGGAGCGGCGCGGTTTGAGCCATCCGCACCCTCGCTGAGCCAGGTGGCAGCTTCCTGCTCCCGGCTCGCTGTTGCTAAGTGAGAGGCACCAGATCGCACATAAAGCTGAACCAATCGCGTCCTGACCCCACCAGCTGGTAAAAGCTGAAGAAAGAGAACCGCCCGGTGCTGTCTGTGACGGGTGGGTCCTCCTCCCCCTCCCACCCTTTCTTTTCCAACAGCAAGGGGAGGCTGTGAGCCCCACGGTAGAAGGAAGAGGAAGAAAGAATGGGGGAGGTGAATCCTAGGGCATTTTGCTATCCTTGACATAAATGCCATTTTTTTTTTCTTTGTGAAGGAAAGGAACATTCGTTTCCCCGCGCTCACAGACCAGCAGATGTCCTGCTTCCTGCCCCCCCCCCCCAGCCCCAAATGCCCATGTTGTCACAGCTCAGCCTCAGAACATGAACCTCGGCTGCCCTGCAGATTTGCTTGGTTTTTTTCTCTTTCCATAGAACGCGGATGCTTTTAATCCCTGCACTTTGCAGATCTTGGAGCCTCTGTTTGTTTTTCTTCTTCACCACTCGGGTTTCCTTTATGTCTCTTGATATTCTCCTCCTCCCTGTGGATGTAAACGTTTCCTTTGAATGTAAAAATTAGCAAGGGTATTTGATGCAGCGTTTTGTGGTGACATCACAAGATCATTTTAGGGAGTGGGGCGTGGGACAAGGTATATTTATAAAGGCAATCTTCAATACCTCCCCCCATTAAGAATTCATAGTCTTTGGCAAGGTCTGTGCAAGTACAAAATGAAACGAGAGGTGGTTCTTAACTGGATAATTGCCGGTATAGACAGCCAGTGCTACAGTTGAGATTATATAGAGGAAGTGACCTTTCTCCTATAATTACCTGGATATTTTAGGCAACATCAGACCCAGGTTACCTAGGTAATTATGGCTTTGGAGATCTGACCTTAGGATAAAACAGATTCCATGGAACATGTTTGTGATCTTTGGTGATAAAAGTAGTGAAAACACCCATTGCCTTTGCAGCCACGTGAATCCCAGGTGTGAGGAGATTTTCTCAGGTCTACATCAAGCAGGCGCCCAACAGATTTCTACTGACCTTTTGGAGATGGCTGTGTTGTTTGGTCATTTGGGTGCCTTTGGAAAAATTAATCTGTGCTTTTTTCTGAGTCAAGGGTGTTGAAGTTTCTCCTAACCTCTTCCTGGATTTGCTCCTATTTGGGTGGGCTAGCAAAAGGGTGTTATTTGTCTGTTTGCCTCCAGGAGTTTTCCTTTCACAGCTGAAATTCTAGGGCGGGGCTAGAGCTCATTCCCCTCACTCAGGGTCACACTGAAAAGTGGTCATGATCCTCCTGGTCCACCTGCTTTTCCCAGCCTCTGTACTAATTTTTGGCTTTTTGTTTTGGTTTCAGCCAAAACACTAAAACGCTTTCATGAAGGGAAGCATGTGGGGTCAGATTAACCAAAAGGAAGGCACCCCTGGAAAACCTTAGCAGATGTTAAGTGACTGGGATGTTTCCCTTTTTGTCTTAATAGCTGAGCTTTTTTTTTTTTTTTAAAGCAAAACAAAACAAAAAAGATGTGAAGAGGTAGTCGATGCTGCCAACTCTCACGTACAATATTTAAAGACAAAATCCTTAGAGTATCTTCACACCCCACTGGACTCTCTTTCAGTTTTCCTTCTGGTTAAACCAGAACGATGTTGTTGTTAGACGTACAGGTAGCTAAACGCTCAGATCCAAGCAACACCTTTGTCTTCTGCGCTGCCCAGGTTGGGGGAGGTGGCGTTCATAACAATCCAAAGCTCCAAAAGTAGGCCAAGAAGGTGATTATTATTATTATTATTATTATTATTATTATTATTATTATTATTTTGCCACGTTTTGTGTAGTTCTGGAAGGACCAAGCCACAAGTCCTTTAGCTGGCAGGTGGGTGGTTACGAGGAACGATTATTGCGCAGCCCTGTGCTGAGCTGTTGCTGGGAGCACAGTGTGAGCCAGACCCTGGCTCCGGACCTCCGTCTCCCTGGTTGCAGTCCTTAGCGGTTGTACCAACCTCATTATCACACACAGGCACTGCACTCCAGCCAAGCAAAGCCGCCAAGACCAGATTTTCTGCTTCTCTTCTTCCTCGTTTCTAATTCTCTCCTTTAAGTCTCGGCTTCACCCCCACTTCTCAGTCAGCCTGCCAAACCTTCATCCCGCTGAGTCCCTCCGTTCTCTTCCTCTCAAGTTCATATGTGTCTATTTTTCTTGGAAGGCACTAGTTATGACATCTCTGCCAGATTGTCCTGGATGCCTGACATGTCCTCTGCTTTTCCCTTCTGTGCCTTGGACTAAGCCGTGCCCTCCTTCTAGACTGCGTCTTTCCTTGCAGTTTCTCCCCATGGAAATCTTGGCCTCAAAAGCACATCTCAAATACAGTTTCCTAAATGAAACATGCTTTCAGCCGTACCACTGTGGCTTCCAATCCTCTCAGATCTCGTAAGCTAAGCAGGGTCGGACCTGGTTAGTGCTTGGATGGGAGACCACCTGGGAACACCAGGTGCTGTAGGCTTGGGAGAAGGACCTGGCTGCCCACTCCCAAAAACAATCTGCCATTGAAAACCCTATGAATAACAGAGAAGGCTGACAATACGGTTTCTTCTGTTGTACATAGGGTTGCTATGAGTCGGATACCTACTCGACATCACCTAACAACGAGTGAAACATGTCTCCATCTCTCCCACTCAGATCTTATCTTCTAGTCTTTTGAAGCACCGTGGCCACCTTTTTCCTTCCCCTCTTTCGGAACTTTCCATCTTTGGCTTTGAGTACAACTTGTTGTATCATTGGTAGGACCAACAGCAGCCTAAGGAGGTCTCTAGCCCCTTCCGCCTACCTGCAAAGCCACCTCAAGTAAATATAAATTTCACACAGACTACATTTGCTGTGCAAACTCACTTTGAAGACTGCCCACCAGATGCCCATCACAGCCCACATGCTAGCCCTCTGTTCTTTCTTTTGGAGAAAGTCAGAAACTGTATCCTATTTTAAGCTATTCAGGGCTGGAGCTGTGTCTTTCTCATCTTATTTCCTATATTAGTCTCTTTTCCATTGCTATAACAAAATATCTGAGGCTGGGTAATTCATTAAAAAAAAAACATATTTAGCTCAAAATTCTGGAGGTCCAAGGACATGACTCCAGCTTCTGCTCCCTTCTGGTGAGTGCCATGTGGTGGATGGTATCACAGTGGTAGCAGTGCCTGCAGAAGAAGTCACACAGCAAGATCAGAAACCAAGGACATTCTGGGGTCAGAGTTACTCTTTTATAGCAACTCATTCATGTTAGAACTCATTGGGGTTCCATGAGAACTATATCAGCCCATTCTAAGGGAAGCAGCCCCAAACACCTAAGCCCCTCTCGCTAGGTCCCACTTCTTAAAGGTACTACCGCCTCTCAATGCTGCCACCCAGAGGACCAAGCTACCAGCACCTGAACACTTAGGGGTCAGACGATATCAAAACCATTGCACTAAGAGCAACAACACATGTTCTCACTCATATGAGAGAGCTGACTCAAAATTACAAGAAGGAAAAATCCTACTCAAAGGTCAGATCACATTAAAAGGGGGGGAGGGAAGATAAGAATGAGGTCAATATAAATAGACTAGAAATCGTATGTAATTGTTCTAACAAGATAGAAACAAAGACCACTACAGGAAAAGTTTCTATCTTAAACAGAAATGGAACCCAAGGACATATAGAAAAATACTATATAGTAAAAGACAGAGAAGACTTGGATGGGAAACTCAGATGGGAAGGGGGGGAGAGGGGAAACATAGAGGAGGGTAAGGGGTAACCTATATGAATAATGCTTATCAAATTGCATATATGAAAATTGTCACAATGAAAATCATGTCAAAATGAATCGCATTATGATGTACATTAAAAATTTCTAATTAAAAAAAAACCCAAAAAACAAAAAACCATTGCACTTTCCAAAGCACTTAGTGTAATTGCTGATTACCCAACAGGCACTGAAGAAATACCTATTGAATTGTCACATAATGAGGCCCAGGAAGCCTGAGAGATGATGCCTGTCATTTGCCAGATTTTCAAACTATATGAGTGGAGAAGGATGGAATTTTCTGCGAATATTGAAAATTACATAAGGAGATCTCAAAGAAGTTTGGTTAAGCATTATATTTACCAATCAGGAGACACTAGATGATGACATAGTAAGAACAGGCAACTCCCAAATCTCAGTGGTTTAAAACAGTAAAAATTTACTTCTTGTTCATATGTAATGTGGGATAGTGAGACAAAGTCTCGGAGATTCATCCTGGCAAAACCAGCCACCATCTTACACTGGTGATTTTGCTGAGGCAAAGAGAGTTCCCGAGTGTGCAGCCCCAGCACATTATGTTCCAGCCCAGAAAAGGAACCTGCCAGTTTATTCCCAATTGATTGGTCAGAACTAGTAAAACCAGAACAAGTCACACGATCCCATCTACCCACACACGGACAGGGAAGTGCTCTTCCACCTTGTGCCTAGAAGATGGCTAGAAACGTTTAGATAGTAGCATAAGTGACTTCCACATTTGGTTATTTACTCTAAAATTTTCCAGGAAGCTTATGTTCCGTGTGGAGTTTGGAAGCATCGAGGACATCCGCGTATTTCCTCTCCCCGTGTGTACACTCGTTTCCCTCCCACGGTTCTGCTTTCTCTAAATACAAGATGAGAACTTGCCCGTTGTTTCTGCCTCTTCAGCTACTCTCGCCAGTATTTCAGAGACTTTGATGGGCAAACTCTGCTCTGTGCACCTGCCGAGGGCTGGCCTTATTCACTGTGACTGTCGCTACACTCAGGATCACAGAAAATCAGTACAGCGTTTATAAATGTATTCTAAGAAATGAGTCAGAGAATAGCCGGGCATGGTGGCGCA
>VMDO01020660.1:23545-37177 GCA_007922755.1 Pedetes capensis
CCTTAGGGTATTGTGTATGTGATGGTATCTGTCAAATATGGAATATATCTAGTCATTAAAATTATATTTAAAAATAATGAACTTGAGAAATGCTTACAATATTTTGATTCCTAAGTTTCAAAAAGGCAGGCAGTGGAACAGAACATACAGCAGATTCTGCTTTTAAAAATGCGTGGAAATCGAGAATAGAATGATGGTTAGCAGAGGTGGGGGAGTGGACAGAGGGGAGGGAATTGGGGAGAGGTTGATTGATGGGTACAAAGGGAGGGGCAAGAAGTTCTAGTGTGCAATTGCATAGTAGGGTGACATCAGGGAGCCACTGTGTACTGGTTAGCTTGAAAAGTAGGAGAAAAGATTTGGGATTTTTTCCTGATAAAACAGTGATACATGAGCCAGGCACGATGGTCAATCCTGAAATGAGACTTGGGAGGTGGGGCAGGAGGATTGCTAGTTCCAGGCCAGAGACAGCCTTCCTAACGTTGTTGTTAGGTGCCCTCCAGTTGGTGTCCAATTCATGGAACCCTACCTACCACAGTCAAAACACTATTGTCAGTGCTCCTCTGCTATTCATACAGGTTTCAATGGCTGATTGTTGTTTTGGGAGTGGGTTGTTGGGTCCTTTCCTCAAGCCTACAGCACCTGGTGTACCAGGCAGTCTCCCATCCAAGAACTAACCAGGCTGGACCCTGTTTAGCTTCCAAGATCTGATGGGCTCGGATGCCACAGTGGTACGGCCTGTATAACATAGTGAGACCTTATCTCAAGGTAAATAATAAAAAATAGGCTAGGGTTGCAGCCCAGAGGTAGAGCGCTCGCAGTGTATGAGAAGCCTTGGGTTCAACCCCCAAGTACCAGAAGAAAAAAAAAGTGGTACATGTCAGAGGAGAGAGAGAGATTTAACCTGATTACATAACATACAGGTATCAAAACATCGCATGATACCCCTTTAAACGTGTACAGTCTTTGTGTTTTATGTATCAAAGATATATTTAATTTAAAAATGAATTTTTAGATGCACTACAGCTGGAAATAAAAACACTAACATGTGCATGCAAACAGGGCTTAGCTCTATCTCGTGTGATAATATTATGAGTGGTTTCTGTGCTTTTTTCCATTTGCCTTTTTTGGGGGCCAGGCCTATAATCGGGAACGCCTTCTGTTGCACATAAGGGGATATGTTAATATCTCTGGCCTCTGAAGTGTGTTAATTTCAAGCGGCGTGCGTGATGTTACTTCTTTTAGGTGAGTAATTTGGTAAAGAGGTATGCAAATGTCTTTCCGTGGTCTATTGTGGAATGAGCCCGATGCCAAGACAGAAATTCCGATTCAGCGCTCCCGTGGATGGGGAGACAGTTTGACGTCAGTTCACATATGTCCAGGCCCAGACGTTTTACCATTTCCTGCCCTTTCTTTGGCTGTGGCACTGTATAGATCTTCCATGGCATTTTGACGTGACATTTCACAGCTGCTGCAAAGCCACTAAGCAGGGACACGACACTAGCACGTGGAGGCCACGGGTAGCCTGTTGGTTTGCAAAGAGATGGGAAATTTGCTGAGCTGGTGAAAGCTGGCACGTATTTATTTTGGGATGAGACAGACTTGTGAAATCGGGGCGCACTCTGGAAGAACTTGTAGTGCTCATTCATCTCGCGGGGCACACTGAGCTGTAATGCTACAGCTGTCATCCGCTTTCAATGAACGATTGTCATATTGTCAATCCACGATAATACAGAACGATTTTCATTCTCCATGTTGAGCACCGCCATTGTGATATAATTCAGTTCATGTTAACAATGCTTTGGTGACAGTGCCCTTCCACTCCACCCTCCCAGCCCTCCCTCTCTCCTTTTCTTAGCCTGGAGGAAGTGTATTTTGACAATACCTCCAGTCACCCATTTTCTGCTTTTAAAACATTTTGGACCCATAGCCCTCCTTGAAGCTGCAGAGAACACACCATGCTAATTTTTTTCTTTCTTATAGAACTCTCGGGGTTAGGTAGTACCTTACGCAGAAGAACTGAAAGTATTTTTAACCATTGCTTATTTATTCTTAAAACATATCTGTGAAAAAGGAACATGTATTATTATTCATTTTTTAATGAGGAGCACAATTAGAACTCAACTCTCTTTGCTTTGTTGTTGTTGTGTGCCGTCAAGTCGGTATCCGACTCATAGCGACCCTCATAGGGTTTTCAATGGCTGACTGTTTTGGGATTGCCTTGGGAGTGGATTGCCAGGTCCTTCTCCCAGTTTTGCGGTGCTGGGAATTGAACTGGGGACCTCAGAGACTGCAGTGCAGCACTCTACCAACTGAGCTAAATCCCAGCCCCCTCTTTGCTTTAGGTTTATTGAAATCTGTTCATTCAAGAGGCTGCTTTTTCCCTCTAGCATTGCAGCACATCAGTCCTATTTACATGGAGGAATTAACTGCCCTAATGAATTTATGTTCACTGATTTTTGCTAGAGGGGAAATTGGTTCTATGTAGGAGTCTTCACCAATGTTCAAGGTACTTTCCTGCCACTATGGACTATTTTAAAGTGATTGAGAGTGTTGTCTGTGTTAGAATTTTCCCAAGAGCTGAATGTAGGTGGGCAAGTTGATTTGATTAAAATGCACTGTGCCTACTTGTATAAGCTGTCCCAGGTCCAATGCTAGGATTTTAAAATAAAAATTTTATGGTGGCTGTTGGATGTTTTCACCTTTCTCAGTTTTGAATTTTTCATCAGTCCAGATACTTGTCTGCAAATACGCGGCAGACTATGGGGAGAGGGAGAGAATTGGAGGAGAGGAGGAAGCCGGAAGTCAGAACCCTCCAGAAATTTTTGTGAGGTCACAAATCCACATGACTGATTTGAAAGTGCAACAGTATTGCTGTCCTGTGGCCTCTTCCTCATCATTCACATAAAATAAAACCCAGAGCTTTTGAAATAGCACATTCTCAAATACAGGAAAGCAAAATTACAAGTGGTGAGGAAGGGGCTTCCCTAGGGGCTGTTGGAGCCGTAAGTAAATGAGTGTAGGTTTCACAGCCCTGAGGTCTCCTGTTCTGCATCCACACGTGAGAACTTGGGAAATAAAGACAGGGGAGGGAAGTGGGGAGGGAGAAATCCGTTCATAAAATGAGCCTGGCGCCTGCCATTTATCCTGTCCTTAGAGCTATGGCGCAGGTCGGAACAGTCCTGCATTTGAATGTTCTCTTTGTCCTTATCCGTGGGTCCCTGTTTATCAGACCTGGGCCCCTGGCTGAACACCAGGGTCACTGTGCCATTAAGGACATTACACTGCCCAAGGCCAGAGGCTGCAGGGACCAGAAGAACAAATCTTACCCAACCGTTTAGACCAGGAAGTGGAGCCCTGCGCAGAAGGTTGGTGCCAGGCTGGGAGGCCGCCAGGGCACCAGGCCTCATCGCTGTCCTTGGGCAGGAAGCCCCAGAGCCCACGGGCAGCTCTGCAGCCCCTCACACACCTTTAGCCCGCAGCCATATCCTGCCACCCTGCCTGTCCCGTGGTCCATGTGCGATAGGCCCAGGTGAACGGGACATCAATGTTGCTTTTGACTGTGCCCCTTTTAAAAAGGGAGGCTGTAGATGAGAGTGGGGGCAGGGTTTTGTTGAGCGGAGGCATGGGGTTCACACAGCTGTTCTTAGAGCCTCGGACAGGCTCTGCCCTCCCTCCTTCCAGCCACAGTTAAAAGTAGCCGCCCTCACTTTTGCATTCTGGCTCACATTTCTTAGCTCACTAACGAAATGTCTGTGGTCACACCGCTGACTTTGAATCCAGCTCTGCCATTTCCCTTGTGTGTCATTTGGGCACATGACTTATTTCCGGTTAGTAACAATATGAATAATAATACTTGGAACGCCACAGGATTAAATGAGTTAGTGTGTGCTTTGAAGAGGACCTTACATTTAGACCTTAGGGAAAGTTGTTTTGTTTATTCATCTCTTACTGAGAGATGGCTACATGCAGTCTAAGGTCTCTTCTAGTTAAAGATCTGTCTTAAAATAGTCAATCTCCCTTGATGTTGGGATTGCAACTTTCTCTTTAAACCTTCCTTCCTGCTTCTGTCAGCTTGTTGTGCTCTGGGGGCTTGTGTGTTGCTATGATGCTGAAAGCTACTCCAGGGGTATCTCAGATACCAGCAGGACCACCCAGGGTAGACAGGTTTCAGCTGAGCTTCCAGACTAAGATAGACTAGGGAGAAGGACCCACAGGCCACTCCTGAAACAATCAGCCATTGAAAGCCCTATGAATAGCAAGAAGCACTGTCAAATGAGCTCCCCAGGCTGGAGAGCATTCAAGGAATGACTGGGGAAGAGTTGCCTCCTCAAAGTAGAGTCAACCTTAATTAATGATGGGAATGGAGTAAAGCCCCTGGGACCTGCTTTTGCTGATGTGGCACAGCTCAAAACGAGAAGAAACACAGTGGCTGCAACATTGGGCTCAAACATGAAAAAACCGTGTGCATGGCCCAGTGTCAGGGGGTGTGTTGTTCTGGTGTACTTAGGGTCACCAGGAGTCGGATTTAACAACATCTAATAACAACTAATGGGCTGGGATTTAGCTCAGTTGGTAGAGCACTGCGCTGCAGTCTCTGAGGTCCCAAGTTCAATTCCCAGTATGGCAAAAATGGGAGAAGGGCCTGGCAATCCACTCCCAAGGCAATCCCGAAACAGGCAGCCATAAAAACCCTATGAGGGTCGCTATGAGTCAGATACCGACTCGATGGCACCTAACAACAACAACAACAACTAACAACACCTTTAAATCTCAGATGTATGGTTTTTCTTTGTAGTGATCATTGCCTAGACCATTTAAAAAATTAATATTCTCATCAAAAACACGGAGATCACTTGTCTGATTGTTGGAGGGAGGGCGGCTGGATTGAATTCCAGTTCTTCAACTTTGAGTAGCTTTTCCCTCTCTTTCCTGGTCTTCCATCTCTCTGTTCTGTTTCTTTGTGTCTCTCTTTGTCTTCTTCCCTCTGGCCTACTATCTTTGAAACCTAAGCTAGCAAAAGTGTGTGTGGCCAGCGATGTGCATACAGCTGCTTTCATTCATGGTTGTTGCTTCAGGACCCACTCATAAAATGGTATAGTGCACCTCTTGAAACTTGGGATGCCTCGGCATGCACTTATGTAGAATTGGACATTAACTCCTGGGTATATAAAAGAATTGGGAGAAGGACCTGGCAACCCCCTCCCAAAAATCAATCTGCCATTGAAAACCCTATGCACAGCAGAGAAGCACTGACAATGGTGTTTCCCCTGTTGTACAGAGGGTCGCTATGAGTCGGATACCGACTCCACGGCACCTAACAACAACAACAACATATAAAAGAAGGGCTGAGATTTAGCTCAGTTGGTAGAGCGCTGTGCTGCAGTCTCTGAGGCCCCGAGTTCAGTTCCCAGCACCAAAAAAATGGAAGAAGGACCTGGCAATCCACTCCCAAGACAATCCCGAAATAGTCAGCCATTGAAAACCCTATGAGGATCACTATGAGTCGGATACCGACCTGACGGCACTAATAACAACAATATAAAAGAAGGGCAAGCTTTATTTTAAACATCAGGAATATAAAAGTTTAAAAAATACTGTGTGTCATATAGCAAAGTGATTTGTTGGTGTCCTCCACGAATATTCTGTAGACTGCCTTTCCGAAGCAAGCAGAACGGATCAGGCACTTGCTAAACAGGAACTGGAGCTCTGTTCTCTCTCCAGGCCTTGAGTTGAATTAGCTCAGATTGTCATAGCGTCTCAAGAACAAAAGGAGGGTAATGTTTCATGTTTATATAATAGTGGAGGAAGACTGTTATGATGCATAATATATATAGTTGAATCCCAGTTAGATCAGTGAAGAGTCCATTCCTGACACTGATTCCCCTACGCTGGCACGATAAGGTCAGCGTGAAAGTCATGAATACGGCAATTACTCTCTGTAGGATTTCATGTTCGTTTTTCACAGAACTATGATGTCCTTTGGTTAAGTCCCTTGTGCTGTGTGTATTGTTGATTTTGTGAGGGGGAAAGTTTTGAAGTGTCTAATTTCTTTTGGGGCTGGGATTTAGCTCAGTTGGTAGAGCACTGTGCTGCAGTCTCTGAGGTCCTGAGTTCAATTCCCAGCACCCCAAAAATGGGAGAAGGACCTGGCAATCCACTCCCAAGGCAATCCCTAAACAGTCAGCCATTGAAAACCTTATGAGGGTCGCTTTGAGCCAGATACTGACTTGACGGCACCTAACAACAACAACAACAACAACAACAATTTCTGTTTGGGAGAAGGACCTGGGAACCCACTCCCAAAAAATCCATCCGCCATTGAAAACACTGACAATAGTTTTTTGCCTGTTGTACGTAGAGTCGCTATGAGTCGGATACCAATTTGATGGCACCTAACAACAACAACAACAATTTCTGTTGCACATAGTATCAGCTACCATGTGGCACCTAGGGGTAGAGGAGGCCTGAGCAGGTTGGAGGATGTCATCTGTATAAGCTGGGAATGGGAGAGACGCCATGTTCTCCTGGAAATGAGTTCCATTTGGAATCGTGTGTGGTAGTTGAAGACTACATTTGTGGATTACCCCCATCTCCGGAGGTCAGGCAAGTTTTGAGGTACATCCCCTAAGTTCAAGATATATTTCTTTCTTTCCCTTTGTTTCCCCCACAGGATCCATTCACTTATTCAGATAATTAAAGAAGCCCTCAACACTATGATGAAACAGAAAGTAAAATGGGAAGGCACTCCTGCCTTGGAGGGTCACCTAAGGTGCTCCCCCACCTCCTGCCTTAGCCCTCACCTTGCCAGGAGACCAGATGGACCTGGTCTATCAAAGAAGAGTCTGAAGTCAGGCAGCCTCCTTCTCTTACCTCTGGGCGGTTTCTACACTGAGCCTTCCATTCTGACTACGTCTTATCTACGCAGGTCTCCAGGCATTCCTTTCTCCTTTTCTCCTTCCGGTCTTTGGAATGGGCTTGCTCTTTGCCCTGTGTTCATGCAATCATAAAAAACGTGGTCTTTGAAACATGGGTATGCGTTTCTTTTCTTTCCTCTCTTCTTTTCTTTTCTTCTCTTCTCCCTCCCTTTCCTTTTTTCCTTCCTTCTTTCCTTCCCTCCCTCCCTTCTTTCTTCCTTTCTTTTTTTAATGATGGAGCTGGCATGATGGACCCAGGCTGCTCGGCTTAGAGGTCCTTGCTCTGAACACATACGGCCCTTCCACAACACACGCAGTCACTGAACTCAGCCCTGGGAAGCCAGGGAAGTAGACACAAAATCCTTGCCCCCACTAGAGACAAAAACCCACATCAAAGTACCAGAAGTCCCACGGGGTCTCTCCATATTCATGGGCTTTCTTTCTTTCTCTTCATCAGTCCTAATGTTTTTTCCCTGGGGTTGGAGATTGACTTCAGGGCCTTGTGCAAGCTAGTCAAGCAGCCTACCCCTGACTACATCACCACCTGTTGGCCTTTGAGACAGGGTCTCCCTGTGCAGGCCGGGCTGGCTTTGAATGCACGCTCCTTCCACTGTCTCCTTCCAAGTGCTGGGATGGCGGCTGCACGCCCCACATCCAGCCAGCCCCAACATTTTTATCTGGAGCCACTGCCTGCCAGCTGGGTGACCTTAGACAAGTCATTGTGTGCCCTGCCTTCTCTGTAACTCTGGGGGTGGGGTCAGGTGACCGCTCAGGTCCCCTCCAGCTCTGAAGTTGTTTGGCTGCGTCTTGGGAGTGTTTCACACAGAGCACTCAGCACCGGAAGCCCTTAGCTCTTCCAAGTGCATTTCCCCACGCTTCTCTTCTTCCCCCACGCGGAGCTTCCGAAGTGTCCTGTGATCTTTATTAATCACACAGGGCCTGTCTCCTCAGACTCCTTTGGAATGGCTAAGGTGCCCTCTGCAGAAGATATCGCGGCTAATGTTCTCATTACTGACTAATTGGCTAAAGAGACTTCTCTCACATTGCCTTTCTGCTGATTGATAGTTTTCTATCACCTGATGGGTGGAATGGACAGCCAAACCAATTACCACGGCAGAGAGAGCCCCACACGCCAGGCCAAGACAAAAGGCCCTTATAGATTATGTCCAGTCGGGGGGCCTGCGGAGAGTTTGTTAAATGAAATGATTTTCTGGAGAGAACAGTTTGACATGCCTTGAATTACGTGCACCTTAAGTCACCCTTCAGCTCACCGGGCCTTGTCACACTGAAGGGCCGTGTGGCTGGGGATGTTTCTAACGTGGATAGCCTGGGTAATTAGTTGGCCATGGAACCAGCCCTCGTTACCTTTGTGCTGGGTGAAAATGTGTATCCATTGGTTCCCTACGGAAAGTGTAGGGCTCCTGTGAGTCACATACCTCCGAGACAGATGGAATCTTGTGGACAGATGGAATCTTGTGGACGTAGGACATGACTCAGATTTCTTTTTGCGTTCATTGTTATCAGGCTGCTTAGAGGAAATGATCACAGGGCACTTGCTTAGTCATTTAAATTGAGTCCATTTCTTTGTAGCTAATGCATTCGTTTATTGAGATCACTGCTTGAAATACAAACTCTAGTTGTAGAGTAGAAAGATAATGCCTTAAGAATTCATGTTAAAACCTAACTCAGGGAACTCCTTGATTGCAGCTTTGTTGGTTGTTGGTAGGTGCCCTGGAGTCGGTATCCGACTCACAGCGACCCTCATAGGGTTTTCAATGGCTGTTTCAGGATTGCCTTGGGAGTGGATTGCCAGGTCCTGCTCCCATTTTTGCGGTGCTGGGAATTGAACTCAGGACCTCAGAGACTGCAGCACAGCGCTCTACCAACTGAGCTAAATCCCAGCCCAGTTGATTGCATCTTAGTGTTTTGTTTTTTTGTTTAAAGCAGCAGATTGGAGATCACTTACTAGTCTTCCCTGTACACAGCCTGGGTTTTAAGGTTTTTCTCACAAATGGATGGTTCTTAGTGCCTCGCTTTCTAGAGAATTGGCCCAGTGGTGTTCCACAGCCAGCAGGGCATGGGAGAGATTCCATTGAGTTAATACATCATCTACTTCAGTTGCCCTCAAGCAGGGCCACTGTGATGTCAGCTGGAATCCTTGGAACTTGTGGCAATATTGCTGTGACATAAATTCCTGTGTTGAAGCAAGTTTCCGGAGTTTCTGTTGCCCTTGGAGAGCACAGGGGGACAGCTATTGTCCTAGCATGTGCTCAGGTGGCCCTTGAGCCATTGTCACCCTCAAGGTGTTTTCTAAAATATATACCAAAAATTTGATGCCCTAAATCAGCTCTAAAAAGCCTACTGCTGGGAAAAGAAGTGAAAGAACACAGGATTAGGTTTGTTGTTGTTGTTAGATGCCACGGAGTCGTGTCCAACTCATAGCAACCCTGTGTATAACAGAATGAAACATGACTTGACCCTGTGCCATGCACAATCTTTTTTATGTTGGAGCCCATTGTTGCAGGCACTATGTTTCTTCTCATTTTGAGTCATGCCACATCAGCAAAAGGAGGTCCATGGGCTTTACTCCATCCCCATCATGAAGGTCAACTCTACTTTGAGGAGGCAACTCTTCCCCAGTTGTTTTTTGAATACCTTCTAGCCTGGGGGCCTCATTTTCCAGCACTCTATTTGATAGTGTTTTTCTGCTATTCCTATAGGGTTTTCAATGCCCAATTGTTTCAGGAGTGGGCTGCCAGGTCCTTCCCCCTAGTCTGTCTTAGTCTAGAAGCTCAGCTGAAACCTGTCCACCATGGGTGGCCTTGCTGATATCTGAGATGCCAGTGTCATAGCTTTTAGCATCACAGCAACACGCAAGCCCCCACAGCACACTGAGCTGGCAGACACATGGGGATGCATGTAGCATCAGGCATAAAATAGCCATCAATGAGTATGTGATGATCAGATGTCATTGGGGAACTAAGGGCCTCTGTGGGCTTTCCTCCGACTCTAGTGTTTCGCTATTCCACCATTCAATTCCACCCTCTCCCGGGCTCTGCCTCCTCAAGCTCTGTCTCTTTTGGAGGCTCCCCTGCTTCCTCTGCACACCTGTCCTCGATCTCGTCTGCGAGAGCTCCTTCCCTCTTTAAATCCCTACATTTTGTATTTGGCAGTG
The DNA here is from genome assembly GCA_007922755.1 of Pedetes capensis. NCBI lineage: Eukaryota > Metazoa > Chordata > Mammalia > Rodentia > Pedetidae > Pedetes > Pedetes capensis. The sequence continues at coordinate 33,635 of VMDO01020660.1, forward strand.
AATCACGGTCTCTTGTTCATGGGCATCTTTTCACGTGCTTATGTCCTTGCTGTGGGATGTAGTTATAAACAGCACGAGAAAGCTCCTGCCGTTTGTTTCCACATAGCTCAGGCAGCAGCGATGCTCACGGAATATGTTCAGTGAGGATTTCTAGGTTTGCTCATTATGTGAAACCCATATGAGGGGAGGAGGCTCAACCCGAGCCTTATTCTTCTATTGTGTTTTGGAAATCCTAACACTAACTGGTGTTCTGAATATCTTTTCACAGTTAGACGCTGGTGGTGTTTTCCAGAAAGCATCATTTCTCTGTTGCTATAACCTCGTAACCAAAAAAAAAAAAAAGTCAATGAGTACATGAGACCCCAAAGGGAGCTTGGAGGATAAGTAGCCAGTTCATTTTTTCATTCTGTATGAACAATGAGTATTTTTTCCCAGTGCTAAAAATGACATAAATTCTTTGTGTAGAATTTATCAATAAATAAAAGGCAAAAGAATAACAATTGACTGTATGTCCAGATTTCTAGTAAGTTTTCCTTAGAATAAATTTGCCGTGAAAACCCTGAGAACAGCAGAGAAGCACTGGCAATGATGCTGTGCATGGCACAGGGTGGGGAGTGCTTCGTTCTGTTGTACATAGGGTCACTATGAGTCGGACCCAACTTGACGGCACCTAACAACAACAACAACAAATTTTTAGAATTGATGGCAGCAGTACAAAGAGAAGTCAAAGGCCAAGGCTTTAATACCATACTGCCAAAGCTCCTTAGTAAATTTATGCCAATTTATCCTCTTGTATCAGCAATGGCTAGGTGAGTCTAGTATTTTTATGTTTAACTAATGTATACTAGGGCTGGAATTTAGCTCAGTTGGTAGAGCTCTGCGCTGCAGTCTCTGAGGTTCTGAGATCAATTCCCAGCACCACAAAAATGGGAGAAGGGCCTGGCAATCCACTCCCAAGGCAATCCCGAAAACAGTCAGCCATTGAAAACTGTATGAGGGATGCTATGAGTCAGATGCCGACTTGATGGCACCTAACAACAACAACAACAAATGTATAGTAAAAATTATTTTCAGATAACTTACAGTGTTGCTAGTCAAAGAACTTTGAGCCTGGTTGGTTTTGGTAAGGAGCCCAAAGGAAGCAAGATGATTTTAAATATCTGGTTTACTGCAACTAATTAGCAATTTCCATTTTCTTGAAGGTAGAATAATTTCAGGTTTGAAGTTTTCAGTTATTCAGGGCGAGATCACTCTACTTTCGATGCTGGAGGTTCAACAAATTCTAAGACGGGTCAGCTGCTGCAAAAGGAGCCCAGAACAACCACTTTCAATATTGCCTGGGTTTTATCACCGTGATAAAAGAACTCTTAACCTCTTCAGCTCCCCTTGCCTTGTCTTTGAAAACAAGTGACTTGAATTAAGTTATGTCTAAGACCATTTCCAATGCTGTGGTTCTAGAACCATCAATCTAAATCTATTATGGATAGATCTAGAGCTATGGGAATATGGTTTGGGGAGATGGGGGAGAAGCACACCTACTTACACACTGAGGTAAACTGAGGCTGAGCTAAAAGTAAGAGCCATAGTTTCACATCTTCTTTGGACAGTTTTTATTTATTTAGTGTCTGCTGTTTAAGCTACTTGGCCATCAGCCAGGGCGGACAGAGGCTGCAGAGTTAGTTCCAGTGACTAATAGCCTGGCTCCCAGTGAAGGTTGGGAGGGAGGGATAGGTAAGTCAAGGCTGGAGGTGGAACCAAAGGCAGATTTGAGCATGTTCAGAAGATGGAGAGATCATACCCAATTAAGAGAGAAGGAAAATCTTTGTGTGAGAACTTTCTCAGCTCCCCTTGACAGGCAGATATGAAAGGAACTTTCTGAGTAAGATAATCTTGTCTTTTCTAAAGTATCATGAAGACTAGCCCTACACTAACCCTATGAAAGTTTCCATGCCCCTGGGAGGTTTTTATAAAATGTAAGTTAAATCTCACTTCAACAAGTGTCACTCATTGAAAATCTTTGTATAACCAGTATTTCGAGGATGGATTGCTGATGGATTACTCGTTTGAATCAAAATTTAATATGGCAACATTTCAGTGAAAGAAGTGTATGGGGTGCGTGGAGCATGTTCTCTCTCCTGTAAGACCTTTAAAAAGTCTACTCAGACACGGTCACACACTTCCTCAGAGTTTGAAGCAGCATGACACTTTGTTCTCTGAGGTAGTCTATAAGAAAAAATTACTTAGTTCCTTTTTAAATATTTATTCTTTCTGTAATAATATTTGTTGTTGTTGTTAGGTGCCGTCGAGTCGGTATCTGACTCATAGCGACCCTCTGTACAACAGGGGAAACACTATTATCAGTGCTTCTCTGCCGTTCATAGGGTTTTCAATGGCAGATTGATTTTTGGGAGGGGGTTGCCAGGTCCTTCTCCCAAGCCTACAGCTTCTGGTGTTCCCTGGCGGTCTCCCATCCAGGTACTAACCAGGCCTGACCCTGCTTAGCTTCCTAGATCTGACGGGATCGGATGCCACAGGGCTACAGCTGCAGGCCGTAATAATATTATACACACAAAATCTCAGCTTTGACCCTCGAAGGAGATCCCAAGGTCCGGTGTTCAGATGATTTTCTGTGGACACACACCGGCTGTTTGAAGAATAAATATTTAAATCATAGAATGAGTAAGCCCTGGAAGAATAATGGAGAAGTTTTCTTTTCTTTTCTTTTCTTTCTTTTTTTTTTTTGTGTGGTACTGGGGGTTGAATCCAGGGTCTCGCGCCTGCATGCTCTGCAAGTGCTGGACCACTGAGCTGCGCCCTCAGCCCATTTTTTTACTTTTTGAGACAGGATCTCGCTAAATTACCCAGACTGCCTCTGGTCTCGAACTTGCAATCCTCCCGCCTCCGCCTCCTGAGCAGCTGGGATTACAGGCGTGCACCACCGCGCCTGGCTGAGAAGTTTTCTTTATTGTTAATCTATTTGTGCTTGAATTTTTTTTTTAATGCCCCTTAAAAGTTTTTTTTTTCTCGTGGGCCTAGCTAGTTGCCATTTTGAAGGAAAACTGAAGCTGGGTGACCTGTGTGGAGGACCGTGTGGGCCTAGCCCGCTGCTGCGTTCTGTTGGACTTCTGTCTCTGCTGTCCGTGCCTCTAGAGTGTGGATTTTCAGACGGCATTCTATGCTGCTCCTGCCTTTCCAACCTCTGTAATTTTTGAGTTTCTCATTACCAGAGGTGGGAGCCTCAATCTCTGCCTAACACCACAGTGCCTAGGGAGGTAATGATGATGATGACTGTTTCCGTCCCTGGGGTGTCTGATGCCCCCTCTGAGATGAGGCTGGCCCAGTGGCCGGGGTTCAGCCCACCTCTCCCCTCAAACACTGAGCCAGCTGCATTTGGAAACCTGCATTTGTAGCTCAGCAGGCTGGAGAAGAGGGTGGAGCGCAAAAAAGGCAGAGGAGGTGAGAGACCTATTAGAAAGCAAAGAGGCTGGGCTGAGGTGAGACATTCTGGGATTTTCAGGACACACAGAATCAAAAACGCGTAGA